>VXBB01015828.1:17525-43787 GCA_013399915.1 Illadopsis cleaveri | reverse complement strand
CGGCGGCGTGTAGTGAAGTAGGAAGGAGCGGACATCTCCCGCCTCTCCTCGCTTGCCCTCTCCTCCCCGCGGCTGGGGCTCTGGATAGGAGGAGCTGGAGGAAAAGGAAGATGACGAGTGGATGCAATTAGCCTAACAAGGGACGGGCGGCGGAGGCGGTGGCGGCCCCGCGCCGAGGACTGACACATCTGCTCTCTCTCCTCCTCCAGCCATGAAGGCAGAAGCTGGGGAGCGTAGCTGAAGCCCAGGGTCGTTCCGGTGCTCTTTCCTATGGCAACCGCGTGAAGGGGCCGACCCCCGTCCCCCGGCGGCGGGGCTGGGCTGGCTGAGCCTCGCCTGGTGTGCGCGAGTGGCTCTGGCGTTGGCTCCCTCCTCCTGTCCCTTCCCCGATGTGGGCTCCAGAGGATTTGCGCCTCCTTTGTAACCGGGAATGAAATAATGGCGACCCGGTGGGCAGCGGGGCCACCCGGCGGAGATGGAGACAACGAGCCCCCCCCGGGCGGCGGCGCCGGCGGCCAGGTAGGAACGGCGGAGGCGGGCGGGGCGCGGGCCGGGCCGGGTGGCTGCCTCCCGCCGCGGCGAACGGCTTGGCTGGAGCGAGCTTAATGGCCGCTCCCTCCCGCTCTCCCTCCCTCCCACTCTTCCTGCCCGCCCGCCCCGGAGTTGCTGGGAGTTGGGCGCTGGAGTGGTGCGGTTCCCCAGCAGCGGAGGGGCGGCAGCCGCCCGGCCGAGCGCTCGCAGCGCACTCGGGGCACTGCTCCTGGGCCGGGAGGCGGCGGCGCCTTCGCTGCCTCACGGGCCAGGCGGCGGCTCCGCTTCCCGCCCCGGGGAGCCGCCGCCGCCCTCGCCATCGAGACGGAGGTTTCCCCGGGGCCGCCCCTTGGGCCCCTCGCCCCCGCGGGCAGAGCGTGGCGTGTCGCTCCCACGCCCAACCTGCCGGTCCTGGAGGAGTGCTTCGCCGGGCGCTCAGGGGTACAGCTTCGTCCCTGTCACACTAATGTCGTGGTGACTTTTAGTGGAAATAAGGGTCTGGCCTCTGTCTGCTTGTACCCGGTGCTTGCCACTGTCCTGTGTATCCGCAGGCATTTATATTAAGGATATTTCTATCCATAGCATTTGTTGCTGGAACGATCCTCTGTGTGTTTAGTTCAGAAACTTAATAGCATGCCCTGTGGTGGCACCATTGCATGTTTTGACTTGCAAGGCAAAGTTTTTGACACAAAAGCGTGTCTGATCCTCCTGTGCTCCCTATTAATAGTGATGTCTTTGAAACAACTGTTAACTTTAGACTCAACAAAACGCATATAACAGCTTCCGTACACTTGTTTTAAGATTTGTCTTAAACTTTATTTACAAAGACAAACTTGATTTTGTATTTCTCAAACTTAGAGTATGTATGTTGTGCTGAAGAAAAAGCTGATTTAAGTCTGCATAGGGCTGTAGATATTCCCCCTTTTGTTTCCTGAAGTTGAAATACAGTGGAGTGATTTTTAGGCATACAGTACTTTATTCTAAAAGTGTGGGTGGTTTTTGGCTTGGTTGTCGTTTTTTATTTTGTGTGATTTTTTTTTTCCTTAGGACACTGAGTTTTAGTTTACTGCTATCTTGAATTCACCCTTTTGCCTTGGTTTGAAAGTGTCACATATGGTATTGTAGGATTTTCCTTTCTGCTATCACCTCAATTAATAGGTTCCCACAGTCTCTTAAAGCCAGGTGGGTTAGGTGAGGATAAAATCAGAGTCTTAAGGAAGAGCACAGAAGATCTTAAGACTGTGATAAAATAAAACCCAGTGCTTTGTTTGGAGAACCTGTTCTTCAATACCGTTCAGATAGTTTGGGAAGAAAGAGAAAACTGCATGTCTGAGGGTAAAAATTAATGGCTTTTTAATTCTGTCACATTGAAACTTCTGATCTTTGTCACTAGCCCATGTCATGATCTACCTCTCCCTGTGCCGGTAAGCGTTAGCAAGGCCTGTGGCATTATTGGAGCTCATTATGTTAAAGCTGTTTAATTGGGGACTACTAATAGGTGTGGAATTGCAAAATGGACTGCTTTGCCTGTTGTTTTGCCAGGTACTTACATGTTGGAGTTAAAATGTAACTGGTAGAAAACATGTGCTCGGACCTGTGATTGCCTTAATCACAGCAGGCCTGATGTAATCTTCGCTTGAACTTAGACAGCCCTGGTGTATGTCTGATCCAGGCTGCAGGGTGTTCTCAGTTGCCTTTGTGTAATGTTGCTGCATGTCTTAAAGTTCAGTTTATTTTCTTACAACTTTACTTTCATAGATTGGTGTAAAATGCCAAGAGAGGGAGGATTTGTGGCTTGACATCTGCTCTCTGTTTGGTCGATGGAATAGTTACTGTGTACAGTGCTTCATGTGCTATATGTGAACAAATCCCTTTAGTTGAAGTCTCTCATGTTTGTATTAAACAGTAAAGATGTCTGTTTAAAAGATCAGAAAACACCTTTCATGAAGAACAATTACTATAAAAGGGAACTTCAGGTTCTTTTAAAAAATTGCTGCTGTTGCAGGAGTTTATAGTCTTCTAATACTGATGTGCAAGGTATTAGCAATTTTGGGAAATGATTTATGTTTTTGAAGCACTGGATCCCATATGGTATTTGCATTATAATGGAGCCATTAAGTGAAAGACATTTAATATTTAAGTGTAGACCTATACACACCAGGTTGTCACGAGGAAGACTGGGCATAGCCACTGTTCGCCACAGTCAAGGGAGTTGCAGCAGAAATTAGGACTTTCAATCAGTTCAAGGTTTTGGAAATGCACAACTGTAGTCATCCAGGTTTGAGCAAGAACTGCAAAACTTGTCCTCTAGCTTCAAGATCAGTAGTCAGACTAAGAAACGGAATGTCTGACTGAGAAGTGATGCTTCTGTGGATCTTTGGGTACACAGGTAGGAGAACAGAGGACGTGCAATTTGAGTCCTCTGGGTACCACCGTGTATGTTGGTCAATAATTGTGTTTTGTTTTGGACGCCTGCCTCCTCTGATACTAAGTTCTGTTTGGTCACGCCTCCTCGCCATGTTTTCTATTCTTATTTTCACTTCTTTTTTTTGTTGTTTTGGTTTTGTTTTTTATTTTATTTTTCCTTTGACGCTGTACCTGGTGCTCTTTCTCACTTCAGAGCCCCTTCACTGAAACGACTGCTGTGAACAAAGATTGCACATTCAGGCTTGCAGGCTCCATCTTAACATGGAGCGCCTGTTCAAAGGGACAGGTCACGTACTCCGGGCTCCTGGGGGAGCTGGCAGAGAGGGCCAGGGACTCTCAGGGCTGTTTGCCATTCCGTTTGAAATCTGACACACGTTTACAAATGGAAGGATTGTTGGGCTTATGTTCATAAAGACAGATAAGTGAGAGCGTGTTCCTTCTGGCGTTTAGATTAATAAGCATTGGCTATCTCTGTTCTGTCAGGTTGTAGCAGTATTTTGTTGGAGAGTTTAAGCCCTGCTGAGGTACAGGCAGTACTGCTTCAGTCGCAACATCCCACCTACGGGCCTGTCCAGATTTGAGACTGGAACTGGTGTCCTGGTTAGTGTAAATTTAATTTCCCATTCTTTGCCTAGAAAGGCACAACAAAAAGTGCTTTTATTTTTGGGGTGGGTTTTTTTTTTGCTTTTCTGTTCCTACTGTTTTGCATTTAAAGAAGTGCTGTGTCTCTTTGTGTTACATTTTACTGTTAATCTGTATTAAAATTAGTACATTCTGAATACTAAATGCAGGTTGTAGAAAATATTAAGCAGTGTGTGTGGCCTTAAAAGCCAAATTTTAATTCTTAACAATACTATTTCCTCAGTTTATTAATACTAAAATGAATACTAAAAGTACTTCATTAAATAATTTTATTAGTTATTTAAGACTGACTGATCTTTTCAGTCTGATATTTTCCTTTTGGTTTTGTTACATGTTTTTGTTTTGCTTAGCAGGTGAGTTGTTAGGAATAGTGAATGGTCTTTAGTGATTCCCAAGACCTTCTGTATTTGTCAAAAGTTAGGAATACATTTCCAAAACTTCTGTAAAAATAAAGAGGTTTATCAGTACTTGCTTTGTAATCACAACCGTTCAATCTCAGAGAAGAGGAAAACCCCACAATATTCTTACTCCTGCAACTTATCAGAGAGAGTGCAACTGCGTAAACTGAAGAGAAGCATGTGCTGGGTCAGGAACCAGAGAAGGGCAATGATGACACTAAAAATAGAAAATCATTTGCCTTCTCGCTAACAATAATGAATAGATCGTTTGGTATTTTAACAGCCCGGTTGATATGACATTGCGAAACTTCAAGTGGTGACTCCCAGGTGTTACTCTCTCCCCTATCAGAGCAGAATGTCAGTCTTTCTGTAATTGTGCCTGTAAACATGTGAACTGTTCTGGAACTCTGTGTTGTTGGGTATTGATGCTTTTTCTGTGCCTGATACTCAGACACTGGAAGGTTAAATCATAATGTTAAAGATCACAATTAGAAAAATCCATTTGTAAAATTTTCTATCTCAAATAGTACACAGTGCTGGTTGTTAAAAGTGTACATTACTTAGAGTGATAGAGAATTTTGCACAAAGCTTCCGTTTAATAAATTCAATACAAATACCAGCCTTACCAGGAGTTTTGGTTGCAGCTGTTCAAAAAGCTTGAGTGGAATCTTGTTTAATCATGCAAGCATAATGCTGGCTTCTGCTCTGATTTATGTCAGCATAAGCCTAGGATAATTTGACAAAACATGAACCTCTTTCATGAAGAAATATTAGGTATTTGATAAGTGAGAATATGAAGCAGGAAGTAGTTCCTTCAGGAAAAGGAAGGTATCTGCCCTCTAATGTAACTGCATTTAATGTGTTTTTCTAAAGTGACTTCTGCTTCCTAGTTATACAACTTTGTTGATTATACCACTTTGGTATACTTGTCTGAAAAACAAAACTTCCAAGAAAAATGCCACGGACTGAGAGTATCTTGAACAGTGTCCACATGACATAGCTGCTTTTACTGCATGCAGTAAATGTATTATACAACTGAACTTTTTTCTTTAACAGGTTTGACAAACATCAAAACACTTAAGTTGACTGTTTCATCTGTATAAACAATTTTAAATGATTTTTATTAACATGCAAAAATAACATCTGCTACTTCAGACATATTATTTCATGTCATTTGTATTAACTTCCATGCAAAAACAATTGAGAGACCAGTTGGGGAAGAGGAGCTATTTAATCTCACACTCTGTATGCATTTGTGATCTTGTCCGTCTTGTATCTTTGAAAAAATCTTACTGTAGGTGGATAACCAAGGCATAACTGAACAGTATGGGCTCTGAAAAGAGTAAAAAGCTGGTATTTTTTTCTTTAATTGTCTGACTACATACATATGTGGCTATGTAAATGATGATTATAATATAAATGTGCAACCTGTGAGCCTTACTAAAAGAAAATATATTTCTGAGGAAGTCTAAGTAGCAGTGTTAGGCTAAGCTGTTAGGAATATATATTGGTGCTTTGTAGCTGATTTTTTTTTTCTCTGATAACAACTGGAGTAAAAAAGTTGACATTTTCTAGCATTCAGTGCTTATGTGCTATTCTTCCCTGCAGTTGTTTGTGTGCTAAATTGCATAAAATAGGAAACAGATACAAAAAAATATGACATTGCATTAAATGAGAACAAGTTTTATTTCTTGTGGTTAACAGGAGTCATTGTCTTTAAAAAAGCATGAGTTAGCCCTGGTGTAAATGTTGAGGCTTCTAAACTACATTGAAACAGTCTGAATTGACAGTAGTCCAGAAGTCAGTCTGGTGGGCTGTTAGATACAATTCCATGATTGTGAAAGCTGTCAGAGCCTATGATCTCGTCAAAACCTTGAACTTAGGGCCTTGCTACAGAGGAAGTGTTTGTCTGCCTGCCACAATAGATAATGGATATATTCTAAAAATATGTTATGCTAAGCATAACAGCGGATGTGAGTTATAGAAATCTTGTAACACTTTGCCTGTTTATGATGAAATGTAGATTATTGTAAATGCTGTGCATTTCTGCTGTCCAAATCCTTCTTATGTCATGTAGTTTTTATTATTTTTGCAAAGACACTCCATGGTATTTTTTGCCCATTACTGCTCAGCAGTAAGCACACACAGTAGAAGTATAATAGGTGGGAGCAGTGACATCAAACAAGTTTTGATTGTGTTCATATCAGAAACCTGACAGATCTTGTAAACCTGAAAGTACATAGTCTTAGAGTTGCAAGGTGGGATTAAGCTGTTTTATGTATACAGTTCCTGAGTACATAAAGGCTTCCTCTGTGGTGTGTTTTTCATTTTCATTTGTTTTTGGTTTGGTTTGTTTTATTTTTTTAACCATGGTGTAATGCATTTTTCATTTACTCTAATTAGATGAGAAATCTGGCTTCTCCCTGTTTTTTGTTTACTTTGGTAACAGGGAAACATTTTTCTGAATCCAGTTCTGCTGTTGGATTTGAAGATAACTGTTCTGGGGAGGTGATACTAGAGTTTAGTGACTGGATCACCTGGTAATAGGATGGTAAAGATTTAGGCACAACTGTATGCTTTGTTCTCTGCATCTCTGCGCTGGGGGACTGGAACTACTGCATTTTTCTGAGTTGGGGTACCCTGTTGTTCTGTATGCCAGGGAATTGTGTTCAGTGGAAGGTGTTGCTGCTTTATATTTTCTGTTCTAGGTTTTTGCATTGAGAACTTGTATATCAGAAGTGTTTTAGTGAAGCCTTGGCATCTGCTGCAGCTCTTTACAGCCTGTTTGAGAAAGCCTGATATAAATCATGTTAGTAAATATGTAGTGCTGGGCAGGAGAGGTTCTGTGTGGGCATTCTGAAAAGATGCAAACAGCTGTTTAGATTTTGACTCAGGCTTGCAACCATGAGTATACACCTTTGGGAGTGTAGGTACTAGGCTTATTTTTGTTCTAATTTTCTTTATTTCCATTTGCCAGCAGCTGCTGCTTTGGTGAGAGTGAATGAGGTGCCCCCTTAGAGGACATGGCTAATTACAGATTGTCTGTTGGTGGAGGGGGAGTGCTCTGAGATAGACATTTTCTTTCGTGTCTGTGTCATTTGCATAATGTGTTAGGACACACAGTATGGACTGCATTAAGCACTAGCAAATATGCTGTGGGGAATAATCTTGCACTGGCATCACTGAGTTGGCTGGATAACATAATCTTCCACATTCTAAATTTTGAGGTTTATATTTGTGTGTTTGAAGGGCCAGGGACAAGAAATCAAATAGAAAACTGTGTTGAGATGAGAAGTTTTAAATGTTTTGAGCAGTATTTGCAGTTGGTATAAATAGGCTGAACAGAGAAAGCTGAACTTGTGTGGGGATTTCGGCTTTTTGTTTGCTGTGAGTTTTTGTTTTTTGTTGATTGGCTTTTTTGTGGAGTTTGTGGGTTTTTTTGGGACGGGGGTTGTTTTTTTTTACCTAATCGAAATTACAGTGTACTCTCTTTGTATGTATGTATCCTCTTTGTACACTTTGATGAAATACTATTTCTTATTAAAAATTTATTGCAAACCATTCACCCTTTAAAGGGTGTATTTTGTTCTCTTCTAGTTGAGTTTTTTAATTTAAATTTTTGGGACTTTTTGTGTTGTGAAGTTTGAGACATAAGAGAGTGAACAATCCTGTAATAAAATACGTTTTAAAAAAATCAAAGCTTCTTAAATTTCCTTAAATGTCAGTGTTGAATATATGTGCGTAATTGTCTTAGTCTAAGTGAAAGGGCAGAAAAGACTAAAATTCAAATGCTAATGTGATTTAAAACTTGGAGGTGAGTAGGGGTCTTGGATACAACTTGTTCTGTCTATGGGATGAGCTAAAAGAGAATCTTAAACTCTGAAGAATCCCTTACAGATCACTTGGCTTGTGGCAGGTAGATACAGTCTGCTCAGTGATACGTTCACAGCATTGAGGTGAACTCCTCAATTTTGAAAACTAAAACTGAACTCAATCTACAACTTAAGTTGCAGTTTTATATTGGAAAACTGCACAGGGAGAGATGTTGTTCAAAAACCAGTTTATGGAGCTAAAGTCACGTGGATTTCAAAACTATAATGGAATTCCAGTTATTTTTGAGGAAAATACAGTATTATAACTTGTTCAAGGTCTGTCATGATGTAATAGAATGTGGAAGGGGTTGATTTCTTAAGAAGCTAGACAAGTATTTAAATACAGTTCTTTCATTAAAGTCTATGGTAGTTTAGACACGTTTAAATGTGTATGTCCTCAGTTCCATAGTTTTTAAGAGTGCTAGCGGTCAGTCAGCATTTGCAGGAGTATGCAAAGCTATCAAAATTTCCTTTTGATGTAAGAATTAAGAACTGAAACATTTTGTTGTTCTTTTTGGTCAACAAAAGAAGCAGCAGGTCTAGTATGTGCTCCTCAAGCAGGTGACTCTTCTTCCTGTATATTCTAACCTGGTTTTTTGTAAGGTAAAGATCTGGTTAGGGTTATCTTCAAAAGAAATGCCACAGTTTTCATGTAACATTGCAGTTCATGCTTTGTTATTGTTGTTGTGCTTCTCAGCTCTCTAATTTTGATGCAACTTTAATAGGCAGCCTGTGACTCCAGTGAAAAGTATTCCCATGTATAGCCACAAACATTTCTTATTCATCAATGGCTATAAAATCTGACTTGTTCCTTCTTGCATGCTTTTTAAAATTTTATTATCCTCAATCACCATGGTAAAAGGTGAGTAAGTAAACTTTGCCCGGAGTAATCAATTTTCATGGCAGTTTTACAGGCCTTCTGCTCCATTCTCTGTACTTACACTGTTTTTGTGTGGATCTGTCTGAATCTCACATTATCTGTATGCTTTAGTTATTTTCTTAAAATATGTTGGAGAAGTTGCTTTGGAGCTGCTTGTGAGGTGGGATTTAAACATGATCTTTCTTTTCTTAAGGAAAGAAGAATGAATGGCTTGGGTGCTGCTCTGAGAGTATTAAAGTTTCCCATCTTGCCAAATTACCAATAATATGATAGTTGGAAGAGTGAAACAAGTGAACATGAATAACAATTCATGTTCATTTGTTTCACTCTTAAGTATTCCTTGCAATCTGTGCATCTGAGTCAGATGCTGAGTAAATCAGTAGCAGTAAGTTGTTTGGCAAGCTGGTATTCTGATCCTGATGTCACAGGGGTGACAAGCTTATTGTTTGCATCTCTTTTGTTAGCATTTAAATTTTTTTAAAAAATGAGAAGTAGTATTCCTGCTTCTTAAAAATACTGACTGCAGAACCAAAATGGCCCTTGTAGTTGAGCCTGTGCAACTGAGGGTTTTTTCTATATAAAAGTGTTATGAAACATTATATAATGGAAGCTGGCCAATACAGGTAGCATTTCGTAGCCCATGCCCTTTAGGTGTTGTTTTTTGTGAGTTCAAAACTGTGAATGGTTTTGAGTAATTTTCTCTCCATTTGCACTGTGACTGAGGCTATGATTCAGCTGTATATCTAAACAGGTCTGGTAACTGCTGTTTTCATGAGTTAAATGGCAATGGAGAGGTAAAAGTGCTTCTTTTGTTACCTTTCTTTGTAGAGAACTTTTGCCTGCTGATAGTTATTCAGATTAGGGAAGATGAATTGTCTGTGCAGAAATGCTGAAGGACTTTCTTCAGCACTAGTTGATACGAAATGCGTGTAAATGTCAAAGTATTATGTCACATATAAAATACTGAGAGGTAATGATTAACCAGGAGCTCATGGGTGAAATCTTAAATGTTCTGGTAGGTAACTCCAAGGATTAAACAGCACTTTAATGCTTGGTGTTGGTCAAAAGAGCAAATTGTCATCCATTTCCTAATAACTTTGAACCATGTTTTCTGTTGTGCCTCACTATATATATCTCCATGGTGCACTTGGGGCTGGTGTGTGTAGGTCCCATCTCTCTTCATTTTTCCCCATTTCAGAAACAATATAGTAGAGCCAAAAAAGTTGTGGGGAAAGGCTAACTATGATAATTGAATATATGGAGTTGTTTCTGTATCAAAACCAAAAAAGGAAGCTAGGACTTGGCAGTTTGGGAAAGAGGAGACTAGAGACAGGTGATGTTGAGATGCAGCTTTCTTCATCTTCATCTTGAATTTTTATGGATCAGCTCTTTACTATCTACACCAAAAACTTGGAGGTGTCAGATGAGCATGGTGGGGTGAGAACAAGCAAAAGGAGATGGTCCTTTGCAAAAAAATTAATTAAACTTGTTACTCTGCACCTTAATATTTTGGAAGCTAAAAGCATGTATGTAACCCAAATACATTTTTGAAAGAGCAATACTTTTAGAGTTACTCAGTACCCTTATAATGGAATGAATTATGGTTTTGAGAATAGTTAAAGCTGGGAGGATAGTCTACTGATGCTTGTTTCTGGGTTCTTACTTAATTATTCACAGCTATCTGCATTTGGTCAGTTTTAGACCTGGTCTAGTTGAATCTTTGATCTGATCTGCATGTGTTCTTACATGTTGCAGTGCTGATTCCATAATAGCTCATCAGTATTCCTTCTGCTTTCAGGAGGTTCTGTACCGAGCCTGATGAAACAAGGCAGCTGCTGGTGATCAGCAACAGGAAATGGAGTTTTTGAAATATTCAGGACTGGGCTATTTTTGCTTCTTGAAGATACTAAGCTTATGTCTTTGGTTTTACTCGCTTTTGTTAAAGTTGTTGCATCATATGGGTCTAATGTTCTCCAGTTTTAATAAGCTAAAATGAAATGCACCGTTGCCTGCTTTTGTGTTCACTCCATCTCTTCTCTGTCCCCCCTCCCAGATAAAGGAGAGCTCAAGGTGATTGGGGATTGTACACACAAGTTACATATGCTGTCTTATTTTCATCTCTTTTCTACGTGTTTGCAGTCAGGCAAGTGCTTTTTTTGCCTGTAGAGTACTTTCCTGTGCCACCTTTTTAGTGGACTGCATTACATTGCAGGACTTAATTTTTGATTCCAGGTCTTATTGCAGCAGCAAACTCAGTAAACCACTTAGATCCTGTGGCAAACTCCTTTCTCCTTTCATGGTTGAATGATGCTGGTGGGACTTCTGTTTGCTATGGAATAGTTAATCCTCTTTTACTCTATTTCTATAGCTTAAGGGAAGGAAATAGCACTTTCAGAGGCTACTCATCAAGCTACATAGCTCCAAAGGGGTGGGACTGGGTGATGTGTGGATAGGGAAAGGACTGGAGGGAGCAGCTCTATCTGGCAAAATGAAACTTCTCCCGTTCACCAGTCCTGAAAATCAATTACCTAAACAACTGGGAAATGAGATGGCCACAAAAACAGTTTTCTTGAGTTGGGGTTTTTGTCTTTTGTGGATGGGTAGACAAATAACCTCCACCCCCAGAAACTATTTTTAAAGCTAGATCTGAAATGTTAAAAGGCATCTGTGGCTAAGATGGTTTCTGCTCTTGTAATCAGTGATTCATGACTGAGAAACTGAATTCTTTAATGCGAGTGAGTAGAGACAGTGGTAATATTAGACAGTTACTCAGCAAGGCGTGTTCAGGGTAAACAGTCCTCACTGGTAAGTTTGTCTGTAGAGAATCATTTTTTCCTTGTTTCATTTAAATCGGGGACTTGGATAAACTTAGGAAAAAATCTTGTATTCAGTTAAGAATTCAGTGGTGCCTGTTTTTCAGACTATCCCGGTATGAGTTTGTTTGGGAAAAAGATTCTCCCCTTGCAACTCCCTCAGCATGTTAACCTTTATACATTTCATGGCCAGCATTCGGTGGCTTAAATTTTGGATGATGCAACATCAGTAAGTGATGTAATGGGTGTCTGTTAGCTTCTTTGCAGTTCACAATGGGAATCTGAAATTTGGGAACAGAATTGTTTTCTGTTATGTTCTGTGTCTGCTGTGAGGGAGGTGAAGCACAGACACTATGACCATCTTATTTTGGATAGTGCCAAAAAAGTGAATAATTCTGTTTTTGCATGGGGGTTTTTTTGTTGTTTGTGGTTATTTGGTATGTTTTTTGGTGATGTGGTGATGTATTGCTGTGTGGGTGATGGTTTGAGGTTTGTTTTTTTTTAATTGTTGTAATTTTTAAAAATTCAAACCATTAATACTACCAAATGAGTTAAGGGGAAGGCGTTATGTGTGAGATTAAAACCAGGATTTGTGGGAGTGACTTGACCTTAAATTCAGTTAATACTGTCATGACTTCCCCCACTTGGATAATCTGGTCTGGCAGATTTCTCTTTCCTACTTAGGACCCAAGACACCTTGAGCTTTCATTCCTTGGGAAGTGCCTCTAGTCTTTGGTACTTTTGTAAGTGAGAAAGCTGGGATTACAAGAATATGTCCTCAGCTGAGTGTTGCTAACCTTTTCAAGGCGTGAGGAACAGTGGTTGTCCTTTCTCTGTATTCTTTATCCCATGGCACAGTTGTTTTTTGTGGAACTTGATTTGTTTATTGCAAAGACACTTCTCATTTGGGAAAGAAATACAACATGTTGCATTTTAGAATGACTCACTAGAGAAGGATCTTCCTATTTATTCTTACTGCTTAATAAGGCCTTTCTGGCCTACCTGCCCATTATTTCTGAAGCCTGTTTTTCTCTGTTACCTTATTTACAAATGGCTGTTACAAAGTGGCAGTAGAGGCTTTACTTTTCCATTATACTGTTTTGTACTTTGAGTTCCAGTGAATTCTGAGACGTTCCTTTGTATTTATTTTTTAAATGATTGAAGTCCAGACTATTTTTTTACTCTTAAGTGCTGATTTAGACTAGTTGATTTCAGAAATGATAAAAAAAAATGTTGAAAGACATCTTGTGTTATGTTATGAAAGTTTTTTAATAATAGGTGAAAAAAAAGTATTTGATTGAATTTAAAATAGTAAAATAGGGGAGAAATTGCATTTATTCATACTTCATAAATAGCCTGTATAAGTCCTTTCAGCTGGTGATGATTCTGGACTTCAGGAGGTTTTGGATCAGTGATTCTAATAAATGAACCTGTGGAAAAAAAATTAAGTTCTTATGAAAATCAGTTGTGCCTATTCTGTTCTTTAATGCTGACTGCTTTTTGTATTATGTGGTAGAATATAAATAAATATCTTGAACTGTATACTTCCCTCAAACTTTCTTTTGGGGAGATTAGTGTCAGATTTGAGCAAAAATATCCCAGGCAACTAATTTTCTTCAATTGTTAGAGTAAAAAGCCTACAAATACTAGTTCTTTGTATAATGCTTGACCATATATGCTGTAGAAAACCTTACATGCTGTTATAGATGAAGTTACAACGTGAAAATATGAAGAATGTAAAAATAACTATATTGAAGCTAAACACAGGGGAAGTAGATACATTTGTTTCAGGAACAAAAAGTTTATCTGTTTATACAACTCCTTTATTCTTACTCAAATTTAGAGGGTGAGAAAGCTTTTCTGTTTAAAGGAAATCGGTGAAGAATGAGGCCTGCTTTTTTAAATGTCGGCAACTTGAAAGTGTTGTAGGTATGTCTCCAAAACCAGGCAGATAAGACTCTGTTGTAAAAGTAGTACAAGTTGTGAATTTAAAAAATGTAAATCTAATCTAAAGGAAAAAAGACAAAACTGAAAGTAATTCTTGAGCTTTTTTCCATAGCTAGTCATGGACAGAACTATAATTATACTTCATCTAGTGTCTCCTTCCAGCATTAACAGACTTTGCCTGTTTTAAGAGAATTTTGTCTTCCTGGTGTGATTTTGTTTTGTGTAGCTACTGCAGGATTCTACCTGGAGCCTAGAAACCACTGCTACACCTGCAGCAATCTCTCTTTGGTGTTAGATCTAAGACTTGAGAGTTTCTGGCCCTCTGAGGGCAATACTGAGTTGAATTTGTTCTTCTGTTTTCTCCTTCCTTCCATATACACGTGATCATATATTATAATCATAAAAGTGGTTGCTGAAGCCAGAAATTTTAGAAAATTGTGACAATTGCATGAATAGCATTTTTTCAGTAAATTAAATATTAATGATAGAGAAGGAATGGATGCACTTTTATACTTAGTTTCAAAATCCTATGTGCATGTTAGCAGGGGATATTGCAGACTGTATTGGACATGAGCGAGTAGGGGATGTTAGGGATTTGAGCTAGAATGTAGCACTTCACCAAAAATAGTCTGAACCTGATTTGCCTGCAGCTCTGATTTGTGTATCTGCTGTAAAATGCCTTCTCACTACTGAAAATATGGTACAGATTTAAAACCAGTTTTCACAGTATCAGTGTATCATTGAGATTGGAAGGCACTTCTGAGGATCATTCAGTTCAGTAAACTGGAGCAGTCTGCCCAGGTTGGTGTCCAACTGGTTTTGACCACAATTATGGAGACTCAGCAGCTTTTCTGGCAATATGTTTCAGTGTTTGATCATGCTTGTAGTAAAATTTAGGGTGGTGGTGGTGATGCTTGTATGGATCTTCCTCTATTTTAGTTTGTTTCTGTACATCTTCTAATTTCATACTTGGCATCCCGTTGGACCTCTTCTGTTGTTCATAACCCCTTCAATTTCCAGTTCAGTTCACTGTTCATTTTTATCTGGCCCATACTTCATTAGTTTGTCGGTAAGAACATAATAGGAGACAGTGTCAAAAACCTCTTGATGTTAGGGTAAAAAAAGTACCTGCTGTTCTTCTCTCATCCACCAAGCTAGTCAACTCTTTACAAATGGCCATGAGGCTGATTAAGTAAGTTTTATTCTTGATAAATCTATCTTCTTGTCCTTTGTATGTTTGGAATCCTTTCTTGCTGCCCTTCATGTCCTGTACCAGATGGAAATCCAGGTGGGTTTTGGCTTTCCCGTGGACTTTGGCTTTCCTAACCCCTATCACTGCATGCTCAGACAGTGTCTTTGTTTCTTCTGAATCACTTGGATCATGCTTGTGATCCTTGTACACTCCCTTTTACACTTGGGCTCAGTCAGAATCTTCTTGTTTGTCCATGCAGGCCTCCTGCCACCTTTGCTTGATTGATTGCACACTACTAAGGACCATTCTTGAGCTTGTAGGAGGAGATCCATGAAAATCAACCAGCTCTCCTGGGCTCCTCTCCAGTTCAGCCTCCTTTGAAATTTTTCCAAGCTGATCACTGAGCAGTCCTGTTCTGTGGAAATCCGGGGCTGTGAGTCTGTTATGTGGCTTTGCTCTCTGCTCTCAGGGTCCTGAACCTCATTGTTTGCAGTCGCTGTGACTGAGGTGGCCCCTAAACTTTGTGCTCCCAAGAATTCTTCCTTTTCTGTAAATACGAGGTTTAGTAGATTGCCTGTTCCTTTTTTAAGGAATCTCAGTCATCTGTGTCAGAAAGGAACTGTTAGCACATTTTGGAAACCTACTGGATTGCTTGTGTTCTGCTGTGATGTTAGTAAAATTATTAAAAATAATATATATTTTATTGCATTCGTTTTTGGGAATACCTTCTGAACTGATCTTGTACAAGGTAAAGCCCTTGCAGGCTGTTGGCTAGGAACTTGTACAGGGGAATTAAATGCTGAGAAGAGGAAGTTTCATTAGAGGATTAATCTGTTTTATTATATGACATAATTTGAAAGCCAGGATATAAATTTGATAAGAAAAGCAGTGAAGAGTTTGGAAAAAGACTATTAAATAAAACTGAAACAAGAGCTTGCATTCCTGCAGTTAAGTAATTTTTAGTTATTGTTGATATCAATTTCATTTTTGAAATCTGATTGAAAGTATTTCGGTCAGTTGTGCTGTCTTCTTGTCTTGCTGCAGCTTAGTGGAGTGCAGGTCTCCTAGTGTCGTTTGACACAATATTTCATGCAGACACACCCGGGTCATGGAACTTCCGCCACTTGAGCTGAAGCTGCTGAATGGCGATTTTTTAAAAAAATAATTTCTCACTTGAAAGCTAAGGTTAGGAAATAGATTATCCTTTTACAGATATAGTGAAATATGAAAGCAAAAGCTTCCAGAAGAGAGTCAAATATTTTTGCACAGGCCAATTACTGTCACTTATGTAATGAGGAGCTTGGCACCCGTGTAGTAGTTCGTCATTGATGGGTCACCGTGTGTGTACTCACACTTGGGACAAGACTGGTAAAATACATTCCTAAGATATGCTGTGAGCTTAATATGATAAGTGAAATTTTAGTTAAGGATCAAGACCTGCTACTGGCTGAAAGAAGGTTGTGGTGACACAAGGCAGGCTTTCTGCTGAAATATAACCAACTCTGAATTTTATTCATGTGACTTTGTTTGTTATATAGTCAGTAGTCAACCTGTAGTTTTCCACTGATAAACCTCCTGCTTGTTTCTTAGTTTCTGCTAGTATGTTGCTTTTCCCTCTATTCCACACATTCAGCTATACTTGTTGTTCTTTAATTTCTTTTTGAATGTTGTAGTTTTCTATAACTTGTTTCCTAAGACTTTTTGGCTGTAATATTAGTACTCCCCTGAGTACTGGCAGAAGTCTGATACCTGATATGTTATGATTGTTTTAGGACTTCCTTGTTAAAATGGTATGTTTTTCTTGAAATGGTAATTTCATTAGGTTTCAGTGACACATTAATTTCAGACTTTGATTGTAGCTCTCATAGACTGTATTGAACTTACTGATGACATTTTGTGTAGTGGTTTCTTCACATACAGAAAATGTGTTGGTGAGTGAACAGTTTTTCAGTCTTTTGGAATACACTGGCTTTGGTGGGTTTGTGCACTGAATTTCTGTCTCAGGTTGTTTGTATCAGTTTTTAGTTATAAAAAGTTTCTTTGAGGTTTTAATTGCTAGTACATTCATTTATTCTGTATTTACTAGGAGTCTTTAGAGTGGGAATTTTTTACCTTTTTAATTAGTTCTGCACTGCAGCCCTGAACTTTTCAGTTAAAAAAAGGCAGAAAAAAAAAAATCCTTCACCCTTTATTCTATCTAGCTTTTTTAGAGAGGTAATCTGTTGCTCATTAATGTACTTTGTGCTTAGTACTCAATATAGAAGTAAGTTTTTAATGTATGACAAATTATTCATGTTCAGTTAAGTCTTTGTACGCCTTTGTATGTTGTCAGTCACACCTGCCATGCATCTTAAAAATGAGGACCCCTTTATGCCCTCTGTCATCCCTTCTCATCATGTCCTCTTCCTGCTGAACTGTTACTTCCTCCGTTGCTGGGGTTTATTTAGTGTGTGGCAAGGCTTTCTCCTTTAATGAGAGGAAGAGTTAAGAAAGGCCAGGGAATTACATGCCGATTTTGCAGCTCTGGAGGTCATTGTTCAAACCCCTCAGTGAGTGGGAAAAATTAATATCAGTACAAGTAGTGCTGCTGGTGGTGTAGTTGTTTTTGCTGTGCTTGTGTAGCATATCTGTTTGGCCGTGCTGCTCACAACGTTTGTAAACATTTGTACTTGGTAATCTCTGAACTTGTTGGTATCATTCTCAATCTGTTTGCCATTGTGTTCCTCCCAGAAGACCATGCCCAGTGTTTGGCCCTTGCTGCAGGACATGACGAACTGGAGAGAGGGCCTGGTGTGTCTGCCTGGGCCGGAGGCCACTGACACTGGCTTTGTTCAGCCTGAAGCAGGGAAGGCTGAGGAGGCAGCTGGATGGGGCCTTCAGCCTCTCGAAAGGGAAGGGACGACAGAACGGGTGTGGTAAGGGAAGCTCCAGGTCAATGCAAGGAGAAAAAAATACTGTTTAGGGTGGTTGAACATTGAAACAGCTTGAGAGGTCCTGGAACCTTCCTCTTTGGAGGCTTCTGGTCTTCACTGTTCAAAGACCTCATCAGCCTTTTAATCAGCAGTCTCCAGTGTCAGCTATTAGAGCTGTGTGTTTGTCGCCTTTTCTCGAAAAAACCTTCTGGCCTGCTACATTGTAAAAGCTTACTGGCATGTCCTTTCTAATAAAAATAAGGTGTTTCTTTATATAATTATATGAAGAAAAGTACACCTGGCTGTGCCTGTAGATGTCTTTAAAGAAGTTTGAATTAGATTCAATGCAAAACACTGGTGTGTGGGCTATTTTGTTTTGGTTTTTTTTTTCCCTGAGTCCCACCTGTATAATACCTTATGAGGATTATGTTTTCAGTATAGAACAAAGCTCAGCGAAACTGTGTTATTTTGTACTAGTCTGTTTTAGAGATAAAGGTGTTCAAGAGATAAGAAAAAAACCAAACAGATGATGGATCTTAGTTTTAAGCCTGTCTCAAGAACTTCAATGATATGACAACAGAGGATGTGGCTTTTCGTCATCCTGTATGAGTTTTTTACTAGGATGATGATTAGGTCAAATTTACAGTTTCTCTTTAATGCCTAACTTTGGAGGATGAAATTTTGGTAAAGAAAATGGGAATCAGGTTGACTTTTTAGGACTGTTTTGTCTATGTGTTTCCTGTATTAACAGCTTTTTTCAGGTTCAGCTCTCAGGAAAAATGAAAGTACAAATTTGCTTTCTAGAGTTTTCTTTCTTTATCCTTATGTTGGGGAATTCCAGAGATTGTGTTTAAATTCTGTTCTTGGAAACTCTTTGTATTTTTTTTCATTGTGCTTTAGCTTCTTAGTGTAAATAATTCTCTTTGTCAAGATCTTGGGAATAAGGAGTAGAAAAGATGGTTCTGAGATCAGTGTGCTTCTAAGAGTGATAAATCTGAAGAAATGGTGGAGTTATGATTTAGGTCATTGTATCACAGCTGCCTTGCTTGACTTTTATTTATTAGTGAGATCAGTGGGTGTTATTACTGATTTCTAAATAGCATTAGTTATGTGACTATTTGCCTGCAGGGTTGGAGATAGGCTTGTGAGTAGCTCTTAACTTGGTGGGATGCAACTCTACTGGCCAGAGTTTTGCTGTGGCTCTGCTTATACCCTTTCGTTAGTAGTAAACACCCCAAAATATTTGTAAGCTAAAATAAAAGAGATTTTGCACAGCTTTCTCCTATATAGAAAGCTGAAAGGAAAGCAGAATTATTTAATAGGGTTAGAAATTAAGGGAATGTATCTCCACTCTCTATTGACTAAATAAGAATAAGTCCTTGCTTCTAGAATTAGCTTCAGATAAGGCATTTTATTTATTCATTTTCTGTTACAAATTGAGCAAAGGTGATATTTCTCAGAAACCAGGTCCTTCTAGTTCATAGGAAGTTTTTTCTACAATCTCCTGTGAGGCCTGGCTGCACTTCTGGTGGTGTTCTTAGTAGTCTCTGGCTGAAGTGGTTCACTGAAGGGGGAAGCAGTAAGCTGTTAGGCTGGCCAAACCCATCACTTCTAGAAATGCCATGTAGGCTTGAGAGATCATTTGGAAAGTGGAACTTATTTATTAGTTGGATTTTTTGTGCTGATGAATGGTAATGTGCTAATATAGGCAAACTTCTGTTTTTTTAAGATGCTTCCTGCATGTAGGAAAGCAGACATTCTCTTCGTCTTCATCTCTCAGAGGATACCCTGACTTTTTTTCTAAGAGTTTTGGAATGATGAATTGTGCCACCAGCATAGTGAGGTTTAGGACCATAATTCTAAGCGACACATCATTACCAAGATCTACTTAGATACCATCCCCGCGGAGCTGCATGTGTTGAGTTCTGTGGTTTTTTGCAATCAGTGTATTTCCCTTTAGTGGTAAGCACTAAAAATTACTCTGGGTTCACAGTGTAATTGAAATGTTGAGGCCAGAGGGTGAAGCTATTGACTTCCTCTGTAAATGTAACGGGGCAATGCTTCTAGTTGACAAAAACCAGGTCTTTGCCAGTGCTACAGTAGTGTTTTGCGTACGGTATGTTTTTGTTATAAAAGTTTCTTTTATCCTGTGGTTAAGAAATAAAAAGGTTTTAAATTCCATTGTATGAAAGAATTATTAAGTATTGTGTTAAGTCTCTCTCATGCCACAGGTAATTTGCCTGTTATATACAGACAAATTCAGGCACCTGGCTTCTCTGCACCTTTGATCATTTAGACATGCATTGCAGTAATATTACATAGCGCTTTTCACATTGCATCTGAAAATATATTCTATTGTCTGAACTGTAAAAATAAGTGGGATTTTGGATGTACTCCTTTCTTCGACATAATGCTGCTTTTAGCATCTGCCTGGTCTGTATTTGACTGTTTTGAATTTCCTAACTAGATGCTTAGACCTGGAGTTGTACCCTGTAAAGAGAAGTGCAATGCTACTTTTGCTCTGCCTGTATTTTGTGAAATTGAACTCTTGCTCCCCAGAAAAAAATGATCTTTAGCTCTACAGACATACAGAAAATGAGGAAAGTACAGTTTAATCTATTGGAAAATGTATGCTGGTCAGAAAAAAAAGTTTATTGGTCCACCTATACTCACATAATTTTTGCCAAGGATATGACTGATTTCATAATTTTCAGTTACGATTTTTTTAAAATAATGTATATAAGCATTATAAGATTGAAATATATTAAAAGCACTAACTTACAGTTCTGCAAGTTTCTTTTACTTTTGATGAAAAGATCACAGTATCTGTATTTCTGTAGTATAATTGCATTCTGAAGTAGCAGAAGGCAGTACAGGTGAAAATGCAAGGCTAGTTTCCTTCAGGCAAAAGATAGCGTCAGAAGCAAGTGATGTAATAGAGTGAAGAATTGAAAATTCTTGAATCTGATTTATTTTGTTCATCAGTCTGTCAGTCTGCTAGGTGCTCTGCAGTTGCTCTTGAGGTCCCTGGTCAATTTTAGTCAAATTTCAAGGCAGGAAGAAGGTCTCAGAGATAATGAAGTGCCTGGAAATTCAGAGCCACTCAGTAGGTAGATGGAAGACAAGCCCCTGTTACACCATCCCCCTGAAGATGAGATGGAGGAGCTGTTGTGGCCAGTCAGCACCTGTGTGACTGCCAAAAACCCATTTTTACCCTTACAGGGGATCTGACAGGATGAAAGAAGATGAGGTGGAGTTACAAGATGCTTGAGACTGAAGTCAGTTGTACTACTCATGTAGCAACTTGATATGTTTAGTTTGTTTCTGAAATAAACCTTAAGCCTTCTTAGAATTCCAAAGCTCCGTGGAACATTTGTTAACTTCCTTTAAAGGGTTATTTTCTTTCAAGTAAATCTGCATTTGGATGAATTAAGACTTCAGAGAAGAGATGAAAATATGCACAATGGTGGGGAAGAGCTTTGATCAAGTCCACATATTTTATAAAAAAATTATATAAAAAGAATGGAAATCATGAAAGTTGGTTTCAGATTGTGTCACATGACTGATCTAATAATACTGTTCATGCAAAACTGGGCTTGTTCGTAATAGAAAAAAATATGGAAAAACCGAAGGAAAATCTGAATTTCTGAATATCTTCCAGTTACGTAAATTGCCTAGACAGATTACTAGATATTATAGTGATTAATCTTTGAGGTTTTTTAAAAAAGAGCAGAATTTAAGCCTCTGAAAACACAGCATATGGAACTATGGTTATAGGGTCTAAACTAAAATTTTATTTGTGAACTTGTTGTACAGGGAACAGGGGTGTTTGATTTTGTTGTTTGTTTGAGGTTTCTCATCTTCATTAAAAGGAACAAAAGCTTCGTCGAAGTTCTAGACAAGCTTCTGGCGCTGTGCAGGTTAACAAAATTTGGGGACAGTCAGAAGAGAAAGCCAGGCATAAGTCACCAAAATTATGGTTAAAACATAAGTAACAAACAGCTTAGTTAACAAGCTGTTTTTATTTAACTCTTCTTCTCTTGGGAGTGACAAGTGGTGCTGCTTGTTTCTCTGCTGGATTCTATAGCTTGAGTGTGACAGGACTTCTCTGTACTGCATTATGTTGCCTGTAATCAGTATAACAAATTGCCTGACAGATTTGAAAACCTTACCCGGAGTAGCTTTATTTGTAGCATATGTTAGTTGGTATATATTCCACTTTTTCCTCCTACAAATGGAAAGTAGAAGTGCAGATGTGAAGAGCATTGCTCCTTAGTAATCCAGTATCTTAAAATCTATGTCTCCTGCCCTTGCATCTGCAGGAAAAAATGTGCTGACAAAAGACTTCAGACTGCACTGAGTAATTCAGTGTAAATAATGTTTGTACGTGGTGCCTTCCTCTGTAGCATATGTATAACACTGACAATTGTGGGAGTTCTGCTCAAGTTTTACATTTGACACCACAGGTGGGAACAGGAGAAAGGCTTTTGGAAAGGCTCCTGTGAAGGGTACTTTGAGATCTCTCTTGGTGGAGGTGGGGTGGGCAAGGAGGGTGATCGGCATCATGGGCCTCACCAGCTGGAGTGCAGCAGCCTTAAACAAGTTTGCTCTAGGAGCGTAGGGTTCTTGCTGCTGTGGGAAACCCACAGGGAGGTATTAAGCAATATAATGTTCACTCACAAGTTTTTTTTCTAGGGTTTTTAGGACATATGTACAGTGACTGATCATTACTTGAATTTTGGGAGAGCAGTTCTAAAAGAAACTCACATTGTCATTCTGAAATCTAACACCTTGAAAAACTAGTTCTGAGTTTGAAGCTTTTTGAGTCTGATAGTGCAGATGGTAAAGTTTAAAATTATAGAGGTTGCCAGTCTGTAAGGGTAGGTTATCATTTAATAAAAACATATTTTCGCTATCCATGGAAAAAACCCTTTATGTTAAGAGTAGCAAAGTAAAGATGTTCTGTGTAAAATAAGATCAATAATACTGCGTAATATGTTTTCCAGCATGCCAAAACTGATTTTCTGGGTTTGTTTCCTCATTTTCAGTTCGGTCAATGAACTAGTTAAGTGAAAGAAATGTTAGGAAGTTTTTTATTGTAGTTGAGATTAGACTTCTGCCTTCTGGAGTTGGAGCTTACCTTTCTGACTAAAAGCTCAGTCCAGTCCCTTTCTTGTTCCACTGGTGGACTGCCTCCCAGCTGAGGGAAAAGGAAGGCAGGGGGAGCAGATGTAATTATTTTGCTAGATGATAAACTCGAGTTGCTTCACATGTGCTTTAATAATTTTATTTTAATGAAGATTTTATTTTCTCATTTTAGCTGGCTTGAGGAGGAGCTCAGCTGTTCTGGTTGCCAGTTAGGTGAGGCTGTGTTAACTTCAAAATTTGTACTTGGTGTTGAAGGATAGTTCTGCTGTTATTCTCTATATATCAATGTTGTGCTTTAAAGTAGACCACGTAGTCAAGTACTGAGAACCTACTGTTCTAACAGAAATAGGAGGATTTTATTGAAAAGGTCTTAATATTTCAATAGTTCTTGTGTTTACTAACAGTAATAATTTTTAATTCTGGTTGTCTTCTTACAGTCTGAATGCAGAGAAAGCAGGAATATGTCTGTGTTCTGCTCAGGCTGGCAGTGTGTCTGGAGTAACGTGGGTGTGTTGCTTTCTGGGATTGTCTTTCAGGAAGGCAGTTCTCTGTACACAAACAGTTCATCCTTCTGAACACCCCCTGGTCTTAATAAGAGGGTGTTGAGTTGTAAGTGGACGTGCTTCAGTGTGATCATAATTGCTGATTAGCTTTATCTTTGCCTTGTGTTTAGAGATTGCTGGATTATTGAGAAGACTTAACTGTATTATAATAGATTTGCTGTCTAAATAAATGTCCCGATAAATTGAAAGGATTTTCTCTGTGATCACCAGAGCTAGCACTGTATTTTCCTATGTGTTTCTATAGGCATTAATGTATGTAGGGAATCTATTTTATTATAATGCAAATTTTAGGATTCTGAAGCCCAGTCTTAAGCAGACAGGTAACTTAGTTCTGGCTTTGTGCTGGGATCAGAAGATAGCTGAGCTCATCACATGGCACTACAGTGTAGTGAAAAATGGGAAGACAACAGGATATCCCTGTTAGAATTCTTTGTCTGGTGCTGCTCAAGCCAGTTGTGTACCCATGTGTGTTCAGACAGGATCACTAATACTGTAAGTGAAAAGCCTTCTGTGAAAGAAAATGTGTGTGCTATAGATACCAAAGCCATTACTTTTAGTGTGATTTAATTTAGATGCTTTTACCATCATTCCTGGGGGTAAAAAATAAAAAAAAAAAAAAGGAAAGAAGACCTGCCTAGTTTCTAACCTGATCATGGCTGCATCATTGCTGGTGTGTACAGTGTCTTCTAGAGATTCAGACGTAACCTAGAAACAATTAGTGATGTATCTTACAGTTGCTGTTTTCATGGGGACAAATCAGTGGTGGTGGGTGGTGCATTATGGTATGAATAAGCATTGCAGTATTTTTTTTCCATGTTTTGCTTGGACATGAAAATTTACCATGTAGAGAAATTTCAAATTAGGTCACATTACATTTTGTCCTAAACTGGAGATGATGTAAAATAACCAGGTTAATAGTACTAATGTGATTTAAAATGCATTTAACAAACAAACTTTCGTAAAATTTTTGCTAGATTTTGCTGTTTTCATCCTCTGCTGACATAAAAAACTAAAGATAGTGAGAGCAAGTGAATGCTGAAACAATACTTGTATAGTTGTGTGGACACTGGATTAGACCGACAGGGATTTCCACAGAAGCAGCACATTTGCCACCCAGGAATGTGCAGGTGGAAAGCAAGCGATCTGCTCTTGGGAGACATTGAGCTGTAGGTAGCAGTGATGGTAGCTTCAGTAAACTTACATGTTCTCAGGAGCTTGATCTCATTAACACTGTAAATGTTACCAAGTGCTTAATGGTGTGACAGAAGTATACTTTGCATAAGAGTACATATGGCTTTTATTTCTTCCTTAGTCCCCACTAAGCTTGGCTGTGCATTTCTTAAATAGAACAGTGTTAGAAGCTTGCTTCCAGTTTCTAAAGATTGCCAGCTGCTTTACTAGAATGCAATTTGAGGAATCAAATCCTGTTTTATATCCAGTATATTCATTTTTATGAGGTGACATACAAAATGATAGTTTCCTATAGCTAAAGCTATAGTCAGGTTTTGTTTGGATGTTGATTTTTTGCTGAAACAAAGAGATCTGTGGCTGAACGTGTCAGATAAAGAAAAGGAAGTGCTAGAAGTTGGTTAAAGAAAGAAAACACAGAAGTAGTGTACTGAGAATAACTATGGCTAAATTCCGAGGAAATGGACACTACTTGAGCTTAACTGGTGAACTGAACTGATTGCTCAAGAGAAAAAGACTTCTCTGTGTTGTGACTCAAACTGACACTTGACAGATCAATCTGTCAACATGTTCTTGGGAGCAAACATGATGGTAAAGTTGTCTTGAGAGTGGATGCAGGAGAATTTTTTAAGAATTAGGCGGCCAGAGTGATGACTCACTTTGTTTAAAAAACTCATTGCATGAGTTTTTAAAACAATTACTAGAACAACTCTCTTTATATGATTTAGATATTGTGAATTTGTTCTCAGGGTGATGGAATGATATGTTTACAAAATGTATCATCAAATACATTGTTACATTCATCTAATGAGCGTATACATTGATAAAATACAAATTGCATTTATGCAGAAGAAAAATGACAGTTATGCTAATCTCAGTTATTTTCTTTTGCCCTTAGTTTCTGAAGGAAAGGTGATGTGTCTTGTGTACTCCCTTAGTTTCTCAGGTTTTCAACTAAAATACAAGTAGAATTGTAGCAGACTAGTATGCATGTGTTAAACAGCCTGAAATGGTACCGTGCCGCCTGTTTTACTCTGCGTTTTTTCCCCCTAAGGTTCTCTTGTGTTCCTAATTCTATGAATTGTGTTACATCTTAAAAAGGAGTAGTTACAGAGGGAAGAAAACACTCCAGATATCTTTTTCCACTATGGAGAGAGATGGGATTTGTATTTACTGTTTCTTCCCTTTTTTTTGTAATGTTCATAGGTTTTTGTAACAATTTCAATGATAGGAAAGAACTCAGAATGGAATAATTTCGACCTCTTCCTGCTGTTGATTTGGTTTGTAGGAACTTCTTTCCTTGTCAGTCTTTGTGACCTGAGTAATGAAAACACCTTTTCTTCAGACACATTTTTCCTTTTTTGTTCTTGTGCATTTCTCAATTTCATTTGCTAAAAACCCCTCAGATTTCCACTGGAGCTTCGCCATCATCATTGTCACTTCATTGGTAAAGGATTTACCCTTTCAAAGGATTGTTGCAAGTTCTGAACATTATCTTTCTGGTACACACCTCACCGTGTGCTGCCGATGTGCTGACCCTTGTGTATGGTTTGAGTATTTACTCATGTAGCAAAAGTATCCAGAGTTTTAGGGAAATGGAAGCCCTTCCTTTCTGTGGGTGTGAGCTGTTTCTGTTTCAGAAAGCTCACTGCAGTTTTTAGAGAAGAGTCTAGATACCTAAGGGGCACAGTTTTACGCAATTGTGCCTCTTTTTTGCTGTTCCTTTTTAACCTTCTAGAATCTACATAC
>VXBB01015828.1:0-17377 GCA_013399915.1 Illadopsis cleaveri | reverse complement strand
ATTAAACCTCATCCCATTGCACTCTGCCCATCTGTCCAACCGTTCCAGGTCTCTCTGCAAAGCTCTCCGTCCTTCCAACAGATCGACACACGCTCCCAGCTTAGTGTCATCTGCAAATTTACTAATGAAAGACTCCATACCCTCATCCATGTCATCAACAAAAATATTGAACAAAGATGGAGAGTTCTGAAAGAGTTGGGGTAGTTGTTTCTGGGCTGTTTTTAGTTTAGTTACCTCAAAATATTGGGATCTCAAAACAGCAAGAGAGAACACTGGACTTAGCAACAAATGTGAGAGGACATTGGATAGGCTCTTGATTTTTTTATTTAATAAATTGCATAATTGAGGTTCAATTTCAGTGTGTTCTCAGAATTCTTAGTGCTCCCTTCATTATTTGAAGAGGAGGAGAGCTGACCAGCAGTAGAACTTCAAAACCTGGATGTCGTCATCACCTATTTTTCAGTCAAAGCTCAGTGTGTGGTAAGGAGCTCTCTGGGCAGTTGAGTGCTGGACTCACATTGTCTCTGGACAGGGAGTCCTTTGGTGCCCGCTAATGTTGGTGGATGTGATGTGTCATTCTCTAGTTATGCCATGGGTGCATCTTTAAATGCTCTGTTGACCTCCAGATTGGAAATTCAGTGTGTAAGCTTCACTTTTGTATTTTGAGCAAAACTTCTAAAAAATTTAATTTTTATAACAAAAACTATTTCGGTTTCACATCTTCTGCATTAAACTTTTTGAAGAAAGGCTTGGTATTCAATTGGTAAGTTGAATGTTAAAGGCAAAAAGGGAAGCCCTCTCTTGATTTTATGCCTGTTTTGAGGAAGTTTCGTACATAGTAACTATGTTTAGGAGGAGTAAAAATGGTCTCCCAAAAACCGTGTTAACAGTAAAGAAAATAAGGTTAGAACAGGAGAGTGCTGCAATAGTGGAATTTGATTTAACATCATGCCAGGAAGGAGATTTATCTCTTGTGAATGAGGGCAATTTTCAAGCTGGCTGATGGTGATCAGGAACAGTTTTCACTAACAGCAAATTCAGATTTACAAATATAAAGACTGACTTGGAGAAGAACTTCAAGATGGTCCATTTTAAGCAATTTACTGTTGAAGGTGCTGCTCTTGCTGCAGTTTGTGAACTCCTTTCACCTGAGGCACCTCAGTAAGGGCTCAAGATTGAAACAACTTTTGTCCTCAGCTCATTCTTGTGCCTACTGGAATTTATAAGCATTTCAATACTAACCTTTGCCAGCAGCTGACAGGCCAAGACTGACTATTTCTGAAAACGTTCTTCTACTGCTCTGTATTGCTATTCACGTTTTTATCTGCAGTATTTAAACACTTTTGCGTAAACTGCGGTGGTGTATAAGCACTGTCCAGATTGCAGGAGATAAAAAATGGGTTTAGGATTTCCTTGAAACAGATTTGAAATTGAATGGAAGGTAATGGGTAAACAATGGTTGCTGACTTTATGGAAAGGGTTACACAAATTTGATTCTGAGCTGTAATTGCGGGGTTTTTTAAAATAATAAGTATATGGCAGGAGATGCCTAATATAATATGTTGAATACTTTATTAGGAGGTTGAGTACCTCATAGGAAATAAATATGGAGTGATATTTGATGAATCTAAAAGTAGATAATTGATAGTAAAACCAATCACTGCAAAATTGTGCTAAAATACTGTTTAAGAAGAACTTGGCTGATGTTGATTTTGGTATACAACAACAGTCTTCTCTTAATTTTCCAGATCTGCTTTCCTTCTTTCCTCTGCCTTGTTTAGTTGGTGACAGCATTTTTCCACAGTCCAACAAATGTGCAGCTGGCTGCTTTTCCAGCCATGTGTAGGCTGCCCCACATGCTCTGCCAGCATCCCTGCTGCCAGTCCTGCAGGGTGCCGGGTCCTTCCTCGTTCCAGCATTGCTGTCCTGGCGACTTCACTGCCTCAGTCTGCTCTGGCATCTCTGCACTAACCCCCTGCTCCGTAAAACCTTCCCAGACATCCTCTCCAAGATTTCTCAAGCTTGGATAGTTAATGGTGTCTCTTGTGAGGAAGTGTATCTGTTCCACCTAGTAATAGTTGCTAAGCATTTCTTCTAGCTACATGTCATGTCAGCCCTGCCTGCTTCATTACGGACCATCTAACTTGAGATGTTATTGTTCTATTTATTCTTTTTTCACCTGAAACACATTTATTTTGTGCTGTATTGTACTGGTACTGCTGTTGTCCCTTTTGCGCAAGTAGGTGTTGTAAAGATAATAGAGAATCTCCTGCCATATATATCTTAAAAGGAATCAGAATAGATTTTTTTTTGGTATACAACAGGGTCTTGGAAGTTTTCAGACTATTCACATTGGCAAGACGGAAAGAGGTTGGCTTGGACTCTGGTATTAATTTCCAGGGTTCTTCGGATGAGAAATTGGAACAAGATTTTTTTATTTGGTTTGGTTAGAACAAATGAGGCCTTATTTGTATAACTGTCTCAAAGTTAGAGCTGCTCTTTGGCCACACCATTTGTTTGACTCTGATGTACAAGTTTGTTTTATTTCAGAATTAAATTGTTTTATTTCAGACTGCTGTTATAGCACACATTTTCTTTGACTTTTGAAGTACTTTTCAGTCATTTGGCTGTTACTGAACCAAAGGGTGAATTGGCCACTTGTTCCCATAGCCTTTCCTCCATCTTTTCCCAAGACAATTTTCTGTCTCCTGCATCTCACAAATGTTGTTAGATATTTGTATCATTTAAATTGCAGGTTATTCTAAGTTGGTTCTGTGACTAGTCTAATAGTTCATGTAGTCACCAGATAAAATGTGTATGTTTCTGCAGAAACACATTTCCTGTATTTCTGAATCTCACTTTGGAATGGGAATATTAGGTAAGCACACAAGATACAGTAAGTGAGGTTCATGCTAAAATAGGATTGTTATTTGCAGATTGCAAAAAAGGAATACATGAAAGAAGGAAGGAAGGAACTTTTCCAGTATTTCTTCAGTTTCTCAGGATTCCTCTGGTGGTGCAGCCCTGACCTATAGGATTATCATCCTTCATTACAGAAGGCTTACCAGCATTTCTGTGCAATGCTAACAGTACTTTTACAGGTTTAAAGAGAGGTCTGCTGTTTAAGAGTATAAAGTAGATAAACCTTTATAATTTTTATGAACACTGGGACATTCTCCTAACTTCGAAAAGTTGCTTGTATTGTACTGTTTAAAAAGAGGCATCCTAAGGTTTTGAATCTCATGTACAATATAGGGCCATCATCACAACTGTGCCTAAGGAAGTTTTAAGAGTCATATGATATGAATTATGACACTAAATTGTTTATATTTAGAGTGATTTCAGCAGGAGCAGAAATGAAGGGGTAAGGAAAAGAACAGGCACAGTTTGAGAGTCCCTTTCTGTTTGCTTTAGTGGGGTTTCTTAGGGTGTTCTTATTTCCCATATGTTCCCAAGAATGCATAATTTGTCAGCTTTGGAAGTATTATATTGAAGAATGTTAGGCAATTCTCTCAATTTATCTTGTTGACTTGACACATAGTTGGGGTGGGAAGGGAGACTGAACAGGAAGGAAAGTCCTTGTTCCTGAATGTCGTTGCTGCATAGCTCTCACATCCTCGAGGATCACCCGGACAAAAGCTGAGTCAGAGCACAGCAGCACTCTGCACTACAGCAATGGCCCAGTTCAGGATTTTGGACTGCGTGATCAATCACAACTGGAGTTTCATATGTAACCTGTACTGTGCATGGAGCGATCAGGTTTGTTGTTTGCTTATCCTTACATACAAGATGATTATATAATTTAGTATAAGGGGAGAACAAAAAGCCTCCGGTTTATCTCTTCTCCCCACCCCCAGCCTTACTGAGGATGTACTATTAGAAATGCTGCTGTTTACTAAGGAGTTTTCTAGAGTAAGTAAGCATACAAAGCATGGTTTGACTATGTAATTGCTTTTTTTAACACTTCGATTACTTTAGTTTGTTCTCTTTAGAGTCTTATGCTGTGAGGGGTTTTGTTTAATGAATTACACAAAAAGGTAAATATCAATACAGGAAGGGGGAGCTATGCCAAGACAAACAAAGTTGTTAATAAATATAAAGCTGATTTGTTTTCCTGCTTTACAAAGACTGAGCATCTTGGCTATTTCAAAATACTTTATCATGAATAGGATTAAAAAAAGTGTGAGGGTGAGGTTGTTTTGGTTTTTTAATATACAGAATTAAATAAATCACAGGGTGCTATTCAGTTCCTAATATAGACAGGTATGATTCTAATTCACTGCCTTGCTGTAGAACTGGAGGGAACAAAACCCAAACAAACAAAATTGCCTGGATTCTGAATGAAAATGTTTTAAAATACAATCCACTTACTAAAGGTTTTAAAATATTGTATGCAGTTGTTATACTACTTTAAAGTTACTCTAGATATTTCCTGTATTTCTCATATAACATTCAGCCAGTCACTGAAGAAAATTTATTTTATTTTTATTTGATGTAATGGGAAGGTAAGCACTCGTTATAAAACTGCAGTTTCAGTACAGTTACTAGAGACAGGTGATTCAGAATTTTTTTCTACTATACATAGAGGTCCTTTGAAATAATCTGTTATTTAAAAATGCCTGTGACCCCTGTATGTTGCATCTGTGCTGAAGCCTCTTAGTCAGGAAAATACACTGCTAGGTGATGGTGGTGTGGTTTGGTTTTGGTGTTTGTTTGTGGGTATTGTTTTAGTTCTTTTGTTAATGATGCAAAACCTGATTGATGGTGCCCGGGCTTTTTAAGTAATCTAGCTAATGTGATAGGTATAAAGTATCTTGTGTTGAACTTGAAAAAACAGAGGAAACATGATGCATTCTCTTAAACTTTTAATTTTTACAGATCCCCAACTGTTTGATGTAGTTTGTTTACATATTTGTTAGAATTCACCTGTCCAGTCAAATGCAATATGACAATTGCTTCCCATGCTTCACAAGAATCAAGAAGAAATAAGAAAAGGCTTAGTATGTGGGCAGTCCTGTAAAGTTTTAAAGTGCATTTGATATAATTAGAGGGAAGGAAAAAGAGAATTGTTTTTTTGAGCATATTGAAATGAAAAGTTTTTTAAAAACCAAAACACTACCCCCCCACCCCAAAAGCAAACCCCAAACAGTTCCCCCTCCAAAAAAAAAAACCTCTCCAACCAAATCCAAACAAAAAAACCTACAAACAAACAAATCAACCAAAAACAAACACACAAACACCCCCAAACAAACAAAAACCACTTACCCCAATGCAGAACAGGGTTCACATAATCTTAAGACTGTTTCTTACCAATATGGAAAGAAGAAACAAGCTTTAGATCAGTATACCCTGAATTAATTGCATGCTTGAGGTAGTAATGCTGCAGAACTGTTTGATCTTGCTAGCTTTTATGTAGACTATGCAATTGTTATGTGTGTTTGGGATTGTTTTGTTTACTTTAACTGAAGTCCAGTCTCTGTAGACTATACAATTTAATGAACTGCTGCTGGTAGTTTTCTTTGCAATAAAGCTGGAAGTTCATTTATGGGATGTTACAGTGCAGCTACTCTGTTGTTGCTGCACTGAAATGCCGTGGCAGAAGTGGAAGCTGCCAGGCCTGGGGAGAGGTGCACTGTGCTCCACAACATAGTGCCGTTTCCCACCTTTCCCACCTCACAGTGCCCAAGGAGGCTGCTGTTAAGAAAGCAGATGGGTGACCTCTGAAGCTTAAGTCACTAATAATATTTCAAATTAAGTTGCAGTTATTCTAAGAACTTCTTCTGTTTTTATTGTTCACCACCCACTCCCTTGGCTCTGCAGCATATATTTCCCAAAGCTTATTTTTTAAAACAGAAAGTGAGAAAGTATGAAATAGCAGGGATATTTTCTTCTGTCTATCATGGTGGTTTAAATTTTAGGGAAAGTATTTTCATAGTGTGACATAAAAGTTACTATGGCTGGGCACAGTTGGCCTTAGCACTTTGATAGAGCAAGCTGTTATGTGTATTAGAATGTTTTCAAAGGATATGCAGTGTTTTATACTAAAACAAAAATCCTTAAAATAAAATCATTCTGTGATGTAAATCAGTGAAGTTCTGTTGGCACCAGTGAATTACAGTTTTTAGTCTAAACGTTGGATGGGATTGATGGCTATCACATGGTGATGCATAAATAATTACTAAGAAGCCTTCAGTGACAATAAACTTGATTGCTTGCAGTTTTTCATCCTTTACTTTTTGTTCATGGGAGAACTGCACTGCCTGTGTTAAAAATATTTCTTAAAATTAGTTATTCCAGAGTACCAAAGTGTCTTCCTTCTTGCATATGTGGTCTGTGACAGCTGTCTTGTGGGACATGGGGAGTGGATTCAAGTGTGATAGTCTTACTGGCAATTCAGAAGATCAGCATGACTGGAAATGCAGAATTAAGGAAGCAGAGTAGTAGGTAAAAAGTTTGTATCCTATGGGGGACCTTGGTAAATACAGCTTTATGTGCAAATTCATATTTGTACTTTACCCAGACTGTCCTGAGAGTATCATAGGTGATTAATCCTATTTTTAATATAGTCTGGTCTTACTAAACAAGGAATTGTTAGTGTTTTTTCTTGAAGAAGAAAAAAGAGAGGGTGAGAGTGCCTTAAAAAGATAAGGCAAATTTTTTTCCATATGGTAGTCTGGTTTTCATGGAGTAGTAGTCTTGGAATCATAACTTAGCATGCTAGTTGTGGTCCAAGAGGAGTTCCTCAATGAATGTATGGAAGAGCTAGGTAATATTTTTCCTCAGGTACGTATGAACTAGGCTTATCTTTGGTGAGATGGAATAGGAACTACTCCCTCTGTCCTTGTAAGGATGTCCTTTGTGAGCCTCCAGCACCTGAGCATACTCTGGAGATGGCTGGTATGTCAGCTGACCTTGTGGCCATGATGAGATCCAGTAGAACAAGTATGCCTAAAACAATAAATACCACTGCTTCAGATGGTTGGAAGAAGTACTGGTAGGTAATGTAAAGTAGGTGATACAGTGCTTTCTGGTTTTTTCCCACCTTTTATCACAAATGCCTTTCTTTCATGTGTTAGGAAACAGTAGGCTGCAAATTGAGTATAGGTTGTCTTCTTACCACCACAGAGCATAGGTCAGCACTGCGCTCTGAGCAGACTTCTGTTAGTTTGAGGAGAGCAGATCAGATCTTCTCATGTCCTGTTCTCACTGGTTCTTTGATGAACTGCATCAGGCTTTTTTTTTTTTTTTCTTATTGCTGCACCCCTGCTTCTAAAAGTAATGATAATGTTCTTTCAGCCATGTAAATACTTAAATCTTGGGTTTTTCAGTCAGGGGTAAGTATTTTGCAAGTTCTGTAAACTTCTAGTTGGTCAGATTTCACTGCACAGGGTGGGCCTCATCACTGCAGTTGTTGGTCTTGGAGAAACCTTCTCATCAAAGACTATTTTGATGTACATGAAGGTTTGTTGTTATGTGGTGACCTAGCAGCCAAGGTGTCTGATTTCTGTTCTTTTAGCTGGAGTTCATTACTGCAGGCAGTGTGTGAGAATGTGATGTTGTGGTACAAGCCCAACTTCGCCTTTTTCACCTTCGTTCAAGCCCCAGAACGCAGCAGTACTGCAGCAGCTGCTGCACTGCAGCTATTTCCCTTCCTCCAGAGAATCTCAATTAACATTAAAAATGCTTTTCAGTCTTCCAAATGTGTCACTTGGCGGATGAAATAACAAAGGTGTCTGCATTTCTTCTGAGATATTTGCAGCTGATAATGGTTTTGAAATGTGATATTTATTATCTTACTGTGCTCTTACTTCTGTTCGTCTTCTGCCTCGGAGAGGGAGGGAGGCAATATGATAAAAATCTGTCTGGTAGCAGTGCAGGGTTTGCTGTTTTCAGTTTAAGCAAAAAGTGTAAAATCATTTAATGAAACAGCTGGTGACTTAACTCATTGTGGAAATTCACATTGCTCGAGAGACATTTTGTAATGTCCAGAAATGCAGGGAAATAACTTGGTAACAATGAGCAATTCAATCCACAATAATAGGCATGCAAAGACAACTAGGTCTTAAATAAGCAAATGGATTTGTATTAAAATAGATTTCTTCTCTCTTCCCACTCCAGACAGAGAAACAAATGCAGGTTTAGTTACCTATATCAACCATTCTTACTGACATATGCAATGCAAACTGAGAAAATATATGCAGGTCACATATGATCATGTCATAAGTCAGTGTTCAGAAGCTCTTGGATTTGCAGTTAAACTGAAAATCCTGTGGGCAACTTTCTCCTATTTATCGTCTTAGTGACATCTCTGGGCATAAAGATTTAATATATTTTTTCAGGTTAATGACTTCACACTCCCTTTTTAAGCGTTTTCCTGTGCATTGTGTCTTTCTAAAAGAAGTCATTCACTGAAAAAGCTGCTTTTTTTCCTCTGTTATATATGCATAATTGATTACAAATTTAGAGGTTGGTCATAATTTAATTTGGGTGTTTGGATATGTGGCTTTGCATCTGTGTATGCTTATTTTATTTTATTTTGCGTTACAATGGACAGGCTTTTTCACTTCCAAGTTGAGAACTTTGAAATATGAGAGTTTGTTGATTTGCACATTATAAAGAATGTTGAAGTTAAATGTCTTGAAACACAGGACGACTGTTTTAAGTGTTGAGTTTGCAGAAGTTTATTAATAAAGTCATTGTATTAGAAAGCTTTTAACACTGAGTATCTCAAGCTGTATGTAGATTTGTTTAGAGGTTATTTTTGAAGAGGAAGCTGTGTATGTGGGGAGGTAAAGAAACTTGACACACTGGTCTTTTTTGTGGTGTTTTGAGCCATGTTCTCTGTGTTAAAATTCCTGTGATGTTTTTTTGCTTTGGTCCATGCAGTTGTTCTTAAAACTCTCCCCATATGGCTGGGTAATTCTTTTGCAAACACAGTCAAATTCCAGAATAACAACCCATGTGCAATAACAGTGTTTTTAAGGTTACTTAGGTTTAGGTTTGACATGGAAGGATCAAATCCCTGATATCTTCCAAAACTTTCTGTTTGGCCTTGGGCAGGTTGAGAGACTTTTCTGATATACATGAAATAAAATCCCAGGAAGAGCTGCCGTAGTTCAGCATTGAATGAGCTTAAGCCTTAACAGCTTGAATTACCAGCAGGTACAACAGTGTGCTTATGCAGATGAAGTGATGTGTCTTGTCTCTAAATGACCTCATTTTCTTGTTTTTAGAACACGAATGAGCATGCTCTATTTATGTTGAAAACTTCAGTAGTTTCAGTAAGAGAAGGTCAGCCTCATGCTTACATTCAACAGAGAGCAGGTATAAGGATGCTCAGCCCAAAAGCAGTAAAGCCCTTACTCAGTATTGTAGTTGCATCCTCGAGTAGCCTAGTCAACACAAAAGTTTGCCACAGGGACAAAGAAGCTGTGGAAAAGTGTTTGTTTTCTTGGGTAGTTTGGTAAACTTTAACCATGTTCCTTGTAGAGTTAATAATTTTTTGATCCAGGACATACTGTGGTCTCTGGCTACAATGGAGAAAAACACTATGAAGGGAAGGAAATCTGTAGGTAGTTTCAGGGCTGGTAATAGTTTCAAGTGTTATTCAGGTTATTGAAATGGGGTCTGTGCAGGTTATTTTGGTTATTTTACATTGTGCAGTGGTTTTGGTTTTCTTGAAGGCTTCTGCAAAACTGTTTCACATGCAGACACGTTTGTGGTTATGCTATGGTGGAGGTGTGGTGGAAACTACCTGGTATCTTGTGTGTTTGGTAAAGCCTGGGTTATTCTAGAAAGCAAAAAGAGTACAAACTTCATTGAAGCTCCATTCCTATTTTTGCTGTAGTGTACTTAGCTGGCAACAGTGGTGGCATTTCTTATTGTCCTCTCCCTGTTGTAGGAAGCAGAGTGGGTCATAGGATAGCTCATAGTCTTGGATCTGAAAAAATTGTATAGGTTGAAAGAGGCAGTATCAGGCAGCTCTTCACAGCTGGTGATTGTGCAAGGTGCTCTTACCACTTCTCAGACTGCTGAGAAGATTCTTTTATCTTGCATGGAGTAACCTCAAACACTTCTTCAATGCTCAGGAGCAGAAGCATGCTTTCTTTGTCTCTTGTCTCTGATATTTCCAGATTACACTGTAAGGTGAGGACAGAGAACTTCATATTCTTAACCAGCAATGACAGAACAAGCAGAGAAGGAAGATTTTCAATTTAGCTAAATTGAGATCACATGATATTTTGCTGTTGTGCTAGCTACCAGCCCTGCAGATGTTTCCTTTCTTTCCAGTTTAAGGATGTAGCTGTTAAGAGGGGAGGCTTTTGCTAATGCATCTATAAGAAAGCAAGGAAGCTCTCAATTTCTCTTTGTTGTTAATGTTTTCCTAACTAAATTTAATATTATGAGCCCCATGTTTGTTGTTATGAATAACAAAATTCAAGACATAAACAAAACACATCGTGAAAATAATTTTCATCTCTGTCCTGTGAGATTTTTCATTATATACTTTTTACCCTGTGTCTTAGTGCTTTTGCTTGAAAAGGACTGTTACTCTCTGGCAGTATAAATTATTATCTGAACTAAAGTGCACTTAATTAGCTTTGCCAAGTATCCCAGTCAATTAATACACTTTCTGGATGTGTACAAGTTACTACAAATATGTATATATATGTACACACACAACACAGGATACTTTTTTGTGTGTATATATGTGTATAAAACTAAAATAGACATATGGTAGATTAATGAATTGAAATGTGCTAAACTTGGTAGTATCTAGAGTTTAAAGGGAGATCTGAGAAGCTGATTTGTTTGTTTGTGGATAATTCAGGGGTTAGGGGCTAAGTGTGAAGAAATCCTGTTTGAAAAGTGGGGGAGCACTAGTCATACCAGACATGATCTTGGTTTTGGTGAAGTTAAGAGCATTGTTCAAAAGGTCCAGCTATCAGAACTGTAGTATGAGAAGACCAGAGCTTGTGCTATGTAGAAAAAGAAAAAAGTTACTTTAAGTCTAGACAGACTTAGTAAGTTGGAATTTTCCTTACTTCGAAGTAGAACTACTCTTTCTCAATCTCGCCTGCCCTGGGAAGCTGAAAGCTGCTTTCCTTCAAGGAACTATGTCTAGCTAGGCTCAGTTTGCAGAACCACTTGGGGGTGTTACTGTTTTTAATCCAGAGCCAAGTAAACTGAAAAATTTTCAGTTGACCAACATGTGGAGGGGACATTTTTGAGATCATCTTCGCTGTAGATAGCCTTCAGCTTTGCTTTTTAGGTCTTGTGGGGAAGTGATGAGACTGACATGAGCACCAACTGCTTTACAGAGCTGCCTTTCACTAACAGTAGAGTGCAGTAAGGCAGGTTTGAGCTGTGTAATAACATGCACATATCGAGGTTTTGACTGTTTGTTTTCTGTATATGCCTTGACCTTTATGAGAACTGAAATCCTTTATCTTGGAAATAATGTTTCTTTCTCCTTTGGGTGACTGTGTTTACTACAATGCTAGTAGTATGGAAGCAGACAGAAAGTACACAGAAACATGTATCCCTCTGTCCTGCTTCCAAGCCCAAGCCAGCTCTGTAGCCTGCATGATGCTTGACAGAATTTTGTTTCCTTCCCTGTGCCTCCCAGCCATCTGCCATGCTGGCACAGATGCTTTGGTTTTGAAAGGTTGCAGATTTCCCACTTACTTCATACACTGGGAGTAGTTATATATTGCCATTTTAGTTGCCTTTATCCTTACCTGGTCTTGGTTTGGGGGTATGATTTATGTATTTTATTGAATTAGAGTATTCAGTCCTGAGATGCACTTCAAAGTTTAGTGTCCTCACTAACCTCTGCCGCAGGCAGGCAGCCACTGCCTTTGTTATTGAACAGCTTCTATTCCATATGGATGAAATTCACAGTCCTAAAAGACAGGTAGGTTTGCTCCCAGGATTATGTCCTAACCCATGTCTGAATTCATTTTGGTTAGTCCACCAAAAAGGACCCAGGCTTTGTGCCATAATGGTGTGATAAGAGGTGACCTCCTGTGAGGGTCATACTGAGACCTGTGGTCACTCTATCAAGTGACGCTCACATCTTTATTGCTTTCCTTTCCTCTGAATTGTCTCCTTGTGGGTCTCTGCAAGACCCATGAGGGGGCTAAGAGAGGGAGAGCTGCTCATGGAGACTACCTTGCTCTTGCTGGTGGCTGCTTGAGTCCCACTTCTCCAACCCAGGTGAGCAGCAAACTGGAGGAATGGCATTGCCTGCCCTCCCCTTAGTCTTACTGCGATCACTAATAATCTGTTTCTGTTTTCCTGTTGTTTGGTATTGAACCATTAATTGTAGTAAAAGTCTCCACTTGTAGTCATAAAGGATTTGTGTCTTGTTCTAGTGGTAGTTGAATTCCTCAGTTTGTTTGCTCTATTACCCTTTCCAGGTTGTGCATCCCGCTCAGCTGCAATACAAGAGAAATGTTAGTGTTGGAGGGTCTCAGCAAATATCCTGTGCTTCATGCATGCATTACACTTTCCTGATAAGAGGTGAAGGGGGACCCTGGTGATTTTGGGTGCTGATGCTTTCTCCGAGTTTGGGAGTTGAAGTCTTCCTATAGAAACTCTTTCATTTTTTCTTCCCCCTTCCCCCCTCCACTTCACAAAGAACTGTAGCATGGAAGAAGAGCTGTGCCCCTAGTTCCAAAACCAGACAGCAGTGACCCCAGAGTGAGGGCTCTGACTAGGCCAGCTTTATCTGTCTCTGTTAATGCTGTCTACTGATGGTTTTATGTGTGTGGACTCAGGCTGTGTTTATCTACACATCTTGTCTTGTGGTAAGTGTGGTTCTGTAGCTGTTTGATCTTTAGAGCTTTGAGGGTTTGTTTATATCTGCATTTCCAGTTTCAGGTGCTTCATGACAAGGCAGCCTCCTCTTGGTAACTACTGAAAACAGACTCAGCAGTTACAAGCACTGAGCAGCCAAGTCCTTCCTACAGCTTTCTTAAATACATAGAACTGAAGTGGCCAGGATGGAGACAGATACTTTGTCTTGTGCTCTGAGGGTCTTGCTACCAGTCAGAGATCTGTTGAGTGGGATCCATTTCCCTGTGGCCCATTCTGCAAAGAGGAATCCATAGATACGTTCTAGGGTAGGAAACTCTTCTGTGCTTCAGTACATCACTGTCTCAAACTCATTTTTCTGTTTGGGGAACACTCTCACAGTGTCACTCTGTAGATAAAAGCTTTCTCAGTGGAGTGAACTAATTTCACTACCATGTATCAGCACATAGTAAATGTCAGCAATCATATAAATATATGGTTGATACTGTTAGTTGAGTATATTGTGCTGTGAATCTGTATTGCATTTTAATTGTATGTTGAGAGCTCAGCTCATTATTGGATAGAGGGAAACTTTTAACTTAGTGATTTATTTCTACTTGGCAAAGTTCTCTTTGTCTGTCATTGATTACATTCGGCCATGCCCAAGTAAAGTTTGTATTTCTAAAAGGAAGACAAGAAAAAGAATGCACTTCTGGATTGAAGTAGGTAGAGCATGTAGGTAGGAACAGTTAATTATTGTTTGTTATTTATCTGCCATCAGCTTAAATCTATACATAAATTAAACATTATTATTTTTTTTTAATCTTGTTGCTTGTTTAGTGTGATGGTGACACTGGAGTACCATGCAAAAATGAATGCTCCAGTTTGACACTAAAAATACTGACACTTTTGTGATATTTGTTAATTAACTGTGCACACTAATTTTGATGTTAGTAAAGATGAGACAACTTTGGTATTATGCATGCACTGCTGCATGCGTCTTTGGAATTCAGCTGAGAGTTTTTTAACAAGTCTAGCATGTACAGCTGTTAAATATTCAATTGGTGTTTTTCTCAGGGTTTTGGTGGTTTTTTGTTTTGTGGGGGTTTTTTTGTTTTGGTGTTTTTCTCTGGGTTTTGGTTTTTTTTTTTTTTGTGGGGGTTTTTTTGTTTTGTTTTTTTTTTTTTTTGGGGGGGGTGTGTGTGTTTTCTCTTTTTCTTTTTTTGCCTCTCTTGTTTTCTGCTAATTCTAGATGCCTTTTTTTATGGTGTCAGTTACCATCCACAATCTTACAGCGAGGATTTTTATAGATTTCCTCATATCTCACCAATTTGGCAGACTGATTTCTGACCATCCATGTGGGTTTGGACAATATTGTTGATTACACTCTGTAGCCATCTTTCAAGGACATAAAATGATGAAACACTTCTTTGAGGGAAGGACACTGTCAGTATATAAACTGACAGGTTGTATTTCCTGCCCGAATTTCTGTTTGTCAACATCCCACCTATTCAGGGCAAGCTTACAAATTTTGGTAAACATAAGAGTCAGTCAAAAGTTCGGACAAGAGGCCTAAAATGATTTGGGTTTGGGGTTTTCTGTGTTCCAGTTTTCCTGCTGGTCTCTTTGCAATGACTTTATTTCAGTAAGAAATAATTATATTTCCTGAGGCTAAAAGTGATGGAACTAATTTATTTGTTTTGAGAAGAAGGCTGTGTTCTGAATACCTGGAAGATGGATTTACTTAAAATGTCACCTTTGTGTCAGTAATTACTTTTCTTCAACTGGGAATAACTTCTGTATAAGATGCTGTTTGTGCATTCCAGTTTGATTTAAAGACACATTAGAAATGACCTCACTAGATCTTTAGACTGTTTCAGTACATGATCATGGTATTTAGCTTTATAAATGTGAAATTCATTTCCCTTGAAATTTTGGTTTATTAGCTTGAGAACTAAAAGACTCAATTTACACCTTGTGTGAGTGATCCCGCTTCTCAGGTGCTGCTAAGATAAAATACTATCTGTCTTTGTGTGCTGGATATGCTTTCCTCTGCTGCAAATGAGGTGGAGATAATGTATCTCAGAAAAGGTTGTATAATCTTTTATATGGCTGTCTTATAAGCAGGTTTTTTCCTACACATTCTGTAGTCTTACCCAGAAAAGACCTTTTTATTTCTTCTTTGTTAGCTTTTTAAAGAGCCTATTTCATTGTCACATTAAAATAAGGCCAGACTGTTCCAGAAAAGCCTTTCTCTCTGCAATAGTAGAAATTTAACAGGGCAGTTAAGTAAGTGATAGTGACTGAGTACAAAACTGGGGAAGGCAGATGACCCTGTATGAGACATATCCCTGTTTTCAAGTGAGTCCAGCTATTATTAGAGCATTTGCAATATCATGTCAGTGTCTCAGGAAGATTTTAGGGATTAATAACTATGGGTTTTTGCTCTGGCTTATGTCAGTAGTTACTGAAAAGCCCTAAAAATCATATGATGGCTGTTGAATCAGTAAAACTGGGTAACATCAGCTCATTTTCTATTCAGCACGTGTCTGTCTTGCTGAACTGCTATATCAGGTATCACTTTTCTTGCTAGACGAGCTAAAAGTTCAACATCTGCTAAGTGCAACTGAAGCAGGTGCTGTGTAGCACAGGCAGTCTCTGTGTTGTGATTGAGCTACTGATAGGTAAGTCCCCTGGATGGTCTGATTGTGGGGGAGGTTGTTTGGTTGGTTTGGGAATTGGTTTTGTTTGTTTGTTTTAGTTTGATTTTTAAATACAGATGTAGGCTCTGAAAAATGTAGTCTGAGAAACCCTTACATCTACAATGAGACTTTTATTTACATAATTTATTTGTGAAGGATTCTGTATGGTAAAAAACATATAAACCAAAACAGTTTAAAAAGATAGCAAATCTGGATGCCAGTCCCATGCCCCATTTCTTTAGAAATAATTTTGAATTTGCATATTGAACACAAAATAAAGACAGAAATTGATTGCTCATACCAACTTTAACAGGGCTTGAATGATTTTTCCAGAATAGATAGTACAATATATCAATTATTTCTTGTGTTCACAATTTTTCACCTATGGAGAGTGTTCAGAACTTAGACTATACCTATTTACCTATTTAGATAGTCAAGATGACTTTTATTTAGTTATAGCTTCAATTGCCTACAACTGTTGTGTAAGGATTTTTAGCTTGTACAGTACAGGTCTGTAAATTGATCAGAAGGTTAAAAATTAGAGGAGCTTTAGAGAGCATGCAGGCTAGATGTGTTAGCTTTTTTAGTTGTTATTTTAGACTGATATAATGGGAAACTATTGCTTTGAGATTTAATTGAAAATAATATTATTTACAAACATTATTGCTACTTACTGATTTTACATAGTTCTGTTACTGCATGTTACGCAGCCAGTGATTCCTGTAGTTTTTTTTATAGTGCCATCTGATTTTTCATGGATGTTTTCGTTGCTCAGAAAGAGGGGTTAAATACAGTATTGAAAACAAGGTATGCATTTTAGAGTGCACTAAAGCATCTGTTGTGTGTACTTGCAATTGCATAGAACAGGAAATGACGCTTTGAGATACTTTGTGCAGAAACCTTGTATGAAAAATTCCCCAGGGAAATGATGCTTGAATCATTTTTCGTAGCCTGGGATTCTTCAGCCCTTGAATTTGATTGTATGCATTCTGACTTCGATTTTGAGGACTGAGTCTATAGAGAAATAAACATACAGATCGTCAGTAAGGGCTATGGTACAATGATCTTTGGTCTGTAAGATCTTATATGAAAATAAAGCATTCATTTTTTATCTCTTGTAATGCAAATGACTCTACCCAAAAGACAGATTCCCTTATGGATATGAGATACATATTTGTAACTTGATATTTGATTTGCAAGGAAAACTGTGTAGGGACTTTGCCTTCAGCAGTGTGTACTTGCCTGTGCTAAACATCATCTGTTTCTTGCTTGCTGTCTTGCATCCTTGTTTTGTTTATGTTTTTGAGAACTTTTATTGTTCTTTTTTTAAGCTTTTTCTGGCAAGGGATATTCGGGTGTGTGTGCTGTGGTTGGAAGTGTCACAGGGTTACTCAACAGATGTTGAGTCTCTTTATAAATCAGATTCTTGCTTGTTAAAAGTGGTGGCTGAAATTTGCTATTACTGAAAATGTCTCACATTTATTACTGATGCTGGCTTTTTCTGTTACCCTGTTGGCAGAACTTGCAGGGGTCCAAGGTTGGCATGGAGTTCACCTTTCCCTTTTGGTGTGCTCCTTCAAGAAATAATTGACTGTGGGTTTATGAGTAATGTTTAGTTCAGTAACGTATGAATCCTAAAAGTTTACATGTAATTACAAGGAAATTAGAGGTTCTCTTGCTACACTGAAATGCTGAAATTCCTGTTTCTAAAAGCTAGTGAAGTTCTCTGTATGGCTGTATTTTGAACTGAGGTTACAGTACTTATGTATGTTAATTATAGTCATCAGTTGTTACATATACTAAAACTACCTTTTGGCTAAATAAGGAAGTTTTTGTTAGAAAAAAGATGCAAGTATATTACAGAATCACAGAATGTG
>VXBB01015807.1:1874-16330 GCA_013399915.1 Illadopsis cleaveri | reverse complement strand
TGTACCCTGCACAAACTCTACAGCAATGCATGCTTTATCTATTAAGCATGAAATTTAGGTGTTTGCTGAGGCCCTTGCATCTTTATGGTGCTAGTTACGTGTGAAGGGTGCAAGGACCAGCTCAACAACTTCATCTCCTTTGCCTGAGAAACCACGAGCCTGTTACCCACAAACATTTGGAGAAGAGGCTGCACCACACGTGGTTTGTCTGACTTACATAATGCAAGCTACTGGCTTTTGTATTTTGCAAGATTTCCTGCTTTTACCATGGAGCAAGAATCACAAATGTACTGAACTCAGATAATCAGTATTCTGTTGGCTGGTATCTATCCTCTGTAATTTATTACCAAGTCATAGCTTAGAGTTCTTAATCGATAAGGATGGTCCCTTCTTCTCCTCTTCTCCTCCTGTTGCAGGTCATGCCAACACAACAGCTGTGACTTTCTACTGAAGTGTTAATGTATAATAAGAATGGAAAATATTTATTTTTTTTCTCTTGTAAATTGACAATGAAAACAATAGTATGTACTATATTCTTTATATTCAGTCATTGCTACATATATAGAACTGATTGTACAAAGAGTAAAGCCATTGCAAATAAGTGCTTGAGCCTGCACTGCTGAGCAGTTTGAAACAGCTTGTTTTGACTAGTGCATTTTAGTATTTAAAGTTTGTTTGTCCTGCACAAACAGCACAATAGTGATTAGGTATCTGGAAGCCTTCTTTTATTAAAAAAAAACCCCAAACAAAAATGCAAAACAACCCTGAACAAACCTGCAAGTGTGTGAGCTGTGTTTTTGAGAAGGGGAGGGGGCACTGAACCAGAATCTTGGCACCAGGAACCTGTGGCTGTTCCTTGATGCATTCCTCACCCGTGTGATTAATCCTTAAACTTCTTTTTCTTTATTTTTTCCCCCTCATTTGTGTACCTTGTTGGATCTCTTGCCAGGTCCTGAGGGCTTTGCCAAGTGCTACTCAGCTCCTGGCAGAGTTTGTGTCACTGCTTGTGAAAGCTGGGCAGCACAGCCACAGAGATGTTCTGTTCACAGGGGGTTTAAAGGCTGAGCTGTGGGGAGCACCCTCTCAGAATAATCCCAGTGAGATGCTCAGGGGGTTTAGGCACCTTTAAAATCTTATTTCCCAGCCTTCAGTGCTCAGGGACTAGCACTTGCCTGTTGTGTTTGAGGGGAGTGGGGGTGGAAATAAATCCACCCACTGCACTGTGATGATTTTACAGGACAGTTTTGAGCAATGTGGGTGTTGGTATTTTCTTGCTGACTCCCTTTTTACTGAGTAAGTTGTGTCAGCAACTTCCTCCAAACCTGAGGGGCTTCAGCAGCTCTCCTGCTGTGCCAGTTCTTGGAGCTGAGCTCACAGCCTGGCCCAGCTGAGCAGCTGCTGTGCCACAGGCCCTGGCATTGCAGAGGGGACAGGGGGAAGCAGAGAGCAGGAATTTGGGATCTGGCAGGGGAAACTGCCACCTCCTGCCTTGGACTGTTGGTTGGAGAGCAGTGTGGGCCAGGGCAGAGCTGGCTTGGCTCCAGCCAAGGGACACCAACAGAATTTTAATCCAGAGCTGTGTGAGCTCTAATAGGGGAGACAGAATTTCTCCCTTGAGTTTGGAACATTTCCTTTTGGCCCACCCAGAGGCTGAGCTCTACATCTCCAGTATTTATTGGTTGCTGAATGACACTCCCACTGTGAGCCATAACCACCCTGGGCAGTGAGGATGGACTGCTCCAGCCAACAGCACAGCAGCTCTGCTGCCCTGGAAGACATCTGGGATGGACAGGACTCAGTCATGTGCTAAATGAGCTCTGCAGACACCTTGGAGGGACAGCCAGTGACTGTGGAAATGATGCCTGTCCTTGTGGGTATTTCTATATCCATGTGTGGATGGAGCTGGGCAGGACAGAGCTGGGCTGTTAAAGGATGCAGTGGCATTTTCCACCTGGGAAGTTGGGATGCTACCTCCAAAATTTCTCCAAATAACTGGGCCTTCACTTATTTTCAGTCACGTAGGTCTTGTACCTGAACTGTGAACGTGCAGCAGAAGTCCTGCTCACAGCAGCTGCCAGCTGAGGAAACTCCTGCTGGCTCCACATTTGTCTTGCACCCCACATCTTGGAGTTGGGCACTTTCTTCCTCAGCTGCATCCATCATATCAATGTCCCAGAGCCCAGCTTTAAACAGCCAGCAACTGCTCCCTTACAGTTCTTAGGGAAAAAAAAAAAAAGCCAGCCCTGGCCTTCCCCTTCCTCTCACAGCCTGTAAACTGCACCACATGCAGCTCTTTGCTCTTTCTTTTCACTGTGTGTGCCCTCAGATTCTCTCACAGAATCTATGTCCACAAAAACCTCCAGCAGCTGCTCCTACAGAGAAGGTCCTGGAAGAAAGAGCCAGTGCTGGACTCTCCCTTTTGTAACCTATGGACTGCACTGAGGTGATTCACTTTCCCTTCTTCACTAAGTGCTCCCACTGAAGGTGCCAGGACATAAACGATGTTGGCTTTTCCCTTCCCACTGTCAGCATTCAGAGCCCCACCCCAGATCCCCGTGCACTTGCCAGACAATTCAATGTGCTGCTCACACTGCCTCAGAAACCCAAAGGGCAGATGGGAAGTCAGAAATGTCTGAACCCCACTGGCAAAATGTGCCAGGGCACAAAGGAATACATTTATTCTTTGGAAGGCAAGCAGCTCTCGTGGTGCAGGTAAGAGGCTCCCCAGGGGAGGTAAAGGCCAGCACTTGTTCTCTTTCATGCTCCCGTGTGGGAGCAATCCACTCCGTCCAGGAGCCCTGCACCAAAATTTGCCTCCAGTGTTGAACACATCCACCAGGGACTGCTCTAACACAGGAATTCTCTCCCAAGAGCTGTTGCTGGTTTGTGCCTCCCCGGGGCAGCATCTGCACCACCACTCAGGGGGTGAGGTGCTTTCCTTGGCAAACAAAGGCATCCTCATCCTCTGTCTGGATTTTGGATTTTGTATTTGGATACCAGCTCCAAAACTGGATGTCCAGGGATGTCTTTCAGAGAAACCTTTCCAGAACAGAAAGCTCTTAGTGGTTTATACCTCCCTAGGGAGCCCTGTCATGTCATCCTTTTCTTTCAGCACCTGATGAGGACAAGGAAGAATAAATGACTGTTTTATTTAAAATGACAATGATTAGATGAACATGTAAAAAGATAGAAATGCAAAATGCCAAATGACAGTCTGATGAGAATTATTTACTACACAATGAAGCTGCTAATGCAGAGCTCTATATGTTGCACCAATAACACAGCTAGCTTAACAACTGTCAAATAGAGATTGATGTTACCCATGGCACTGACCATGGGAAAGTCTCTCACTCAGCTCCAGAGGAAGGATCTTCATGCATCTAAAGGAGATACACTGGGAAAACTGGGAGTGATCTTTTGTACTATGAAGGGGTTGATTGTCCTGCAGCTTTTAGATTCTGTGTTGTCCTCAGCAGAACATGTTGGAGAACCTGTCCCCAAACTCATGACTCAGGACCCACCAGGGGCTGTGGGCAGCTCATCCTCAGAGAAAATAACGAGGTGTGAGGCTCTGAAGCTCTCCTTTAGTCTGCAGTGGGATTTTTTGGGGTGCTTTTGGAAACAACCCTTTGGTTTCTGCTCAAAACTTTGGGTTCTCACTTCCCTAGCAGGCTCTTCCACATCCCTGCTGATGCCCTGTTGATGTTGATTGATTAGTGAAATTAATATTTCAGTCAGGAGGAGCACCCTCATGAGGGGCCTCATTTGAATTTGGCCAAGCTGGTCTCAGCATTCTTCACCACTGAACCCAGTGTTCTGCTAAACTCCTGCTTTTTAATCTATCACCAAAAATGAGTAAATAAGACAAAGAAGGGGTTCTTTAAAGCTGTCCCAGCCCTTCCAAATGGAGCAGCACCAGTGCCCCTGCCCCTCCCAGTGCAGTTTCTTGTTCCTCACACCAGTTCTGTGGTCCCAGGAGCAGGAGAGCCTCATCTCTGTCCTTCCAGAGACAGTGAGAGCCCTCTGGAGCTGTGTCTGTGTCTCCAGCTGCAGTGCCTGCATTCCCACTGCCTCCAGCTCTCACTCTTTGCTGACTGGTTTCTAGGTCTGCCTCACAGCCGAGTTCTCATCCTTTTTGTGTAGCTGTGTCACTTCAGGGCAAATGGAATCTCACTGGAGAAGGGGGAAATCAGGTGGATGCAGCAAAAACTCTCCCCGCTTTGAAGAAGTCATGAAGGTCAGCAGGGACTCTGCACCGAAGTGAGAAAAGGCCTCCGGAAAAAAAAGATGACATTACCTACTGACATTTTTTTCTTCAATAGACTGTAAAAAATAGAGCTCAAGATCCACCCCATCCCTTCCCTGCCCCACCAGCACTGTGGTTCTGTGCATGCTCTGCCATGCAGCCCTGCCCCTCACTTCATCTGCTTATTAAAAGCATTTGCCCAATTTTTCTGCTGTTTGCAGCCTCCTCCACTGCTCTGCCTCACTCCTTTCTGCAAGGGACACTTTTACAGTCTTCCTTTCTCAAAGAGGGTCCGTCCTTTGCACTTTTTGGCCTCAGCTTCTGGAGTTCTGTTGTTTTTGCTGTGTGCCCGAGTGTGTTAATAAGGAGTAAATGAAGAAGATTCAAAGAATCCACATGAAGAAGAAGGGGAATGACTTGCTCCCATGGACTACAGACAAAAAAAAGGAAAAAATTAGTGAAACTGCTTGGAAAGTCTCATCGCTTTAGGTCATTTGTGTTCCCTTGGCATTTCCAGTCTCCTCCTGAGTTGCTGGAGGTGGTTTGCCCTGCAGTTTGATTTGACACCTCACCTGGGTGTCTGTGGGCACTGTTTGCCCCGTGTCACATCCTGGTGTCCCCTGCTGTCACCACCTCGGGTGTGCTGGCTCACTGTGCAACGCAAAGGGGATGTGAAGCCGTCCATGTGGATGGGCACAGGTGTCCCCTGCTGCCCTCAGCTGTCACCCCGGTGCCACCGGGCCCTGCCCGGCACGCTGAGGGGACAGCCGGGCCCTGCTGCCACCGCCCCGGGGCTGCCCCGGCATCTCCCGAGCAGCTCCCATGTGACTGCGGGTCACAGGGCTCGGCCACACCTGTGCCACTCACAGCTGTCCTCACCTGTCAGCAGGAAGAGGGAGGAAAGAAAGCAGAGCAGGAAGGGGAGAAAAGGAGGAGGAAGCGAGAGCAGGGAGGGGAGGAAAGGAGGAAGAGAGTGGGAGAGGTGAGGAGGCTGCGTTCAGCACCGAGGAGAAGAGCGGCCCAAAATCGCCGTGCCAGAGGCTTCCAATGTCCTCCTCGACTTCCAGCAACACTTTGCCCAGCGGCCTGGCCGTCCTGACCACCTTTCCAGATGTGCTCTTCATCCCCGAAATCGTGAGTGCTGACCTGTCCCGCGGGGAGGGCCGCGGCTGCTGCTCGGGCACTGGGCACGGGCGGTGCTGCAGGTGTCTGACGGGTGACACCTGTCCCCAAACTCCTGCCTCAGGACCCACCAGGGGCTGGGGACAGCTCATCCTCGGGGAAAATAACAAGGTGTGAGGCTCTGAAGCTCTCCTTTAGTCTGCAGTGGGATTTTTTGGGGTGCTTTTGGAAAACGTTGTAATTTCCTGCTGAAAAAGCCGGCGGGGTTGCTGGTGGGTTTGAAGCAGGTTGCCGAATGGAGCCGGTTAATTGTGATTTTAGAGGCCAGTTAATTGTGATTTTAGGCAGAGGGGGAGCAGCTGCCTTGGAGAAGGGATCAGGGCCGGCTGAGGGAATCGTTTGCAGCCAGCCCGGGCTGTGCTGCTCCATCGCCGCGTTCCCCAGCCGCAGGTGCGGAGCTGCCGCTGCTCCGGGGCGTGTGGTGAGCAAAGGCTGAGCAAACACTTAGTAACTCCTTTCCACATCGTAACTTCATTGAGCACAGGGCGATCACAGTCTCAATGGATTGGCACATATGGTTACAAGCCTTTGCTCTGTGCATAGGTTATAGGATACAAAGTCTCAACTCGAACCTTTTCCTGGTGTCCTCTGCCCCACTCACCAAACGTGCTCTCCTCACAAGAGCTCAGGAGGCTTTTTTCCCAAATTTTGAGCTCTTTGGTCCAGCATTGAAAGCTCTGGCCGAGTGTTGTAGGATGGCATTCAGATTATTTCATGCTAAAAACTTCAGCTTTGTCGTCTGGCACCAAATCCTTTTCTGTCACCCGGCTTGCTCCACACCCCTGGGATTTCCAGCATTTTCTTTGTTCTCCTGGTGAGAAAAACGCAGCAAAGAGGATGCGTAGAAAGACTTTCCTTCAGTGCTCTGCAGAGCTGGTCTCTGCCTGAGAGAGAGGTCCAGCTGTCCTGCAGCTGTGTGAAGGAGGATTGTTGGATATTAACATTTCTGAAGGACAGGACAGGACTGCTGGGAGGTGTTCCTCGAGCTTTTATTGCAACATCAGCCTCAGCACAGGGTGACACAATTGAAAGATTGCAACAGCTCATGTCTTGCCAACAGCAGCCAGAATTCTCTGTGTTACAAGGCTGTCCATAGCAAATTGTTAATGGTTTATGCAGGCATTTGCATAAACTGATCATTAAAACTACACCTGTGCCTTATATCTAACAATAGGTGCTTGTTTCATATTTTTTTTGCTATTCAGGAACTTTTTATACTCTTCTATAAACAAAGCACAGAGCCTCATTATTAAACTTCTCTATTATCTTGCTTAACATATTTTTCTCCTTGCTGAGGCCTAACTCTGCACAGCACAAACCCACAATCTTATTGTTCCATTCTGGTGTCTTTTTAACCCTAGGCCTACATCTGCACTGCTATTTTCTATTTCCCACAGAGGTTGTTGAGTGCCTGTGGAGGTTCTGGCTGCCCAAACATCCTCTGAGTTGCCACTGAGTTGTGTTAACCTCAGCCAGCTTATTCCCCTTGAAGGGTTTGTTTGCAATCCCTGTCTCCAGGGGATTCGGCAGGGCTGGGATGAGCACCGTGTCCCTTGGTTTGGGTGAGATGTGGAAATGTGCATCCTGAAGGAATGCTTCCAGGAGCCACCCAGGAAGGAGGAATGCTGCACGACTGGATTTCTCCATCTCCAGGAAGGCTCTGGGCTGTGCAGCTGTGTGACCTCTGCTGTGTACAAAGGAGGTGGCTGCCCTGAATCACAGCATTCACAGGGATAAAGAGAGTTTCTCATTCCTCAGTGGAATCTCAGGTTGCCTACCAAGATGGTAACAAAACAAAACAAAACAAAATTGGCATTTTAAATGCTAAGACAGTTGTGAAATTTTCAGAAGATCCTACCTGCAGCTCAGATGATTGCCACATTTGCATGGGCTGATGAAGAGCTACTATTTTTAATTTGTGAGGCTCAGTTTAATCCTTGTAATCAATTTAATTTGAAGAACTTTCTGCACATATGGACACCCAGACCCATGTGGAACAGCTGAAACAAGCTGAAAGCAGGTATTTGCTTTGTAAAAGCTATTTTTAAAGGACAAAATTTTTTTCATAGACTGCTGTCAACATCCTGCTGTGAGTTACTGAAAGCCTCTCAATCCTTCCTTGCTTTTTATGAGTCCTCACCATAAAACCAAAGTCAATAATCAAACCGCGTCAAACAGACTTTTCTGGGTGAGTAACCACAGGCTGCAGGAAGGGGAGATGGTGAGTGGTGGGAAGTGAGCTGTGGTGCTCCTTTCCCCAGCCTCGTATCTCACCAGAATTTCTGCTTGATTGGAATGGAGCAGCCACAACGCTTCCCCCCAGGATTTTTAGCTGCAACAAACTCATTTTTGTCAGCCCATGAGTGACTAAAAGGACTGGATTGGTGTTCAAGTGCCAGCCTTTGGTTGCTACAAGAGGGACCAGAACAGCAGCACTTTGGAAAACCCATTTTCACTCAGGATCTCAACCACGTAATTGATGGAATGTGTCAATTTGCATAATGGCACCGACGAAACTTGCCTACAGCTGTGGGGGTGACACAAAGAATGCAACATTTTCTGAGTTATCATACAGCAGAAACTTCCTTTCCACTGGCAAAATGCCTGGAAGGAAATGGAAATGCCATGGAAATGGAAATGGAAATGGCCATGGAAATGGAAATGGAAATGGAAATGGAAATGGAAATGGAAATGGAAATGGAAATGGAAATGGAAATGAGTGTGAGCTGGCACTGGGATACATTTGCCATACAAGGATCAGGATGACCTTGGAGCCAGCAAGGCTCTCCTACCTTTGGACACTTTCCTGAATCCCAAACTAGCTGGTGGTGAGGGATAAGTCCTCACTACAGCACTGCTCCACACAGTGTGGCTTCAGCTGGGGAGCTCCTTGTCACTGCATGTTGCACAGACCAAGAAACAACTGGGCTGATCTGTGGCACAGAAAAGCTGCTGAGGACTGTGCCAAGGCACCCCTTGCACTCCAGACACCCCACAACACTGAGCATCGTGCTCCCATCCTCTTGTGCAGGAGTCTGCTGGTGAAGGGATGGAGCCTGGGCACAGCTGTCCCTGTGTGCCACCAGAAAACCCATGGCAAGCTCCCAAGGCTGGCTGAGGAGGTTTCACCTGCTCCCACACCAGCAGCTCTGGTGTAGCCAGTGAAGGATGACCCAGAGATGGAGCAGCAGTTCAAGTTTCCTTTCCCAGGCAGGAGCTGGGAGCCTCAGGCTCATTTCCCCTACCCAGAGTCAAAGCTCTCCTCAGCCTGTTCTCTCCTTTCAGGGATATCTGCAGGTGGCCTTTGTGAGGGCAGCTGTCTGTGCTGTTTGTGGAGCTGAGCTGGGTTTCACACAGCTCCTGGCAGGGATCTGACACGCTGGGTGTGAAGCAAACACAGCAGTCCTAAACCATCCTCCCTGTTCATTAAAGCAGCCCTCAGCAGGGCCAGCACCAGCCTCCTGAGCACAGGGGTGTGGGGAGGCTGTGAGGGGCACCAGGAGGCACCAGTGAGGAGTTTTTGGGGTCAGGATCAGTGGCAGGTGCTCCCAGGTAAAGGCCCAGATCCAGGTGGAGGCTGGGCAGAACTCATGGGCTGCTGCCACGTGCAGTACCAGAGGCTGCATGGCTTTTGCCTCTGCCCCAGATAAAATAAAACTGTTTTATCTCACACTCACCCCGTCCCCCACTTTGACTTGCAGATCTTCGGGGGCCTGGTGTGGATCCTGGTGGCATCCTCCAAGGTGCCAGACTCCATGCTGCAGGGCTGGGTGATGTTTGTGTCTGTGTTCTGCTTCATCATGTCCTTCTCCCTGCTGTGCCTCTACCTCTGCGGGGCTCACGGCGGCGGCAGCAGCGGCTGGCTCACCTTGGTACGTGCCTGGGGCAGAGCCTGGGGCTCTGGGGGCTGCTGCTGCACCCCAAACTGCAGCCTGGGGCTGCTTCTGTGGGCAGTGTCACCCCCTGGGAGGTTGTGACAGTTCTGGCTTCTTTTTCTCTCCCGAGGTTGGGATTGATACATGGGAAATGCGTTTGGGGTTGGGTGTTTATTATTTATCTATTTACAGGCTCACGGGCCATGAGCACCAACTAGCAGGTTAGAGAAATGAGGTAAAATGGAATCCCTCTCTATTTCTGTCAGGTCTTTTCAAGGACAATCCGTCCAATTATGAAATGCCACCTCAATTATTTTTACTTTAAACCCAATAACTCACTGCTTGAAGTCTGCAATGCAGACTCCACCAACCCATTACAGAAAACCACCCAAACCCATGAAGAAGAAGAAGGTGAAGAACCCAGCCAAGGCCCCAAATCCTCCATCTCGCCCCACACACATTACCATATCCTAACCCCTCAACTCCTCCAGACTTGCAGCAGGTGACTGTGTGCTCCCTGTTCCCCAGGATCTCCTGTGCCATGACGTGGCCGCGCTGTTCTACCTGAGCGCCGCCGTGCTGGAGGCCTACGCCACCTACGCCCTGGGGCTGGTGTCCCTGCTGCTGGACCAGCAGTACAAGGAGAACATTGCTGCCGTGGTGAGTGCCTGCCTCGGGGCAAGGGAGCAGCAGAGAGCAAATCCTGACTTGCACCAACAATCTGGGGACGGGGGGAGAGAAACCATGGCAGTGTCACCCGTGCACGGGTGTCCCCAGACGTGTGGCACGTCACTGAGTGTGTGCTCGGTGCTGGAGTGGCACCAGGAGTGACTGGCTGCTGTGTTTTGTCCATCTCAGGTGTTTGCATTCGTGGCCACCCTGCTTTATGTGATCCACAAGGTGTTCTCGATGCTGAGGTGGAAATCATCCTGAGAACAACCCCAGGAACAGCGACTGCCGTCTCCAGGCTGGGTTTGGGGTTTGTTTTTTCATGTGTAGCCTAGAAACAAAGCAGCTTTTTATGTGGGGTCTTGGTGATGAGGACAAGGAGCCTGCCAGAGAAAGGAATACCCTCACACAATCTGTTTCCCTTTGATGCTGGGGCCAAAATTAAAAAAAAAAGCCATCCAGTTTTAAAAAACAGTATAGTTGGGTTCAAAGGGCTAAAATATCCCTGGGCTGCAGTTTCATGTGTCCAGAGTTGTTAGTGGTACCAGGGGAAAAGTGAACAACGTGCACCAAGGAGCACAAGTGTGAAACTGTGTCATTTTAATTGCTGTGTGCCCATTTAAGTCTGTTTCCCCCACTAAAACTGCTGCACAAATGAATATTTCCATGCAGTTCCTGAAAATGCCTTCTCTGACTTGGCCCTGAGCAATGGGGACAACATTTAACTCTGCTCAGGAGCAGCGTGGATCCCTGCAGCTCCTGAGGGGTGCTGCCAGGAATTACCTCTGCCTTTGATCCCCCAAAAAGCACAAGCTGGAAGGGGCCCAGCAAGGCTGGAGGAGAATTCTTGGGGTGATCAGAACACATTCCTGCTTTTGGTGAATGGCTTCTCTCTCACAGTGTCACGAATAAAGCTGGGTTTGCTGTGATTTTGAGAATGGTTTTTGTGATTTTTGAGAAGGGTTTTTGCTGATTTTTGTGATTTTTGCTGGGTTTTTTTCCCTTTGCTGCACCCAGGCACAGTCCCAGGAGCTCTGCACATATGGGGGTTGAGTGAGTGCCTGTGTGGAGCCCAGGTGCCAGCTGGGCTTAAACCATGACAATGAATTAATTGAAATGGGGCTCAGNAAGCTGGGTTTGCTGTGATTTTGAGAATGGTTTTTGTGATTTTTGAGAAGGGTTTTTGCTGATTTTTGTGATTTTTGCTGGTTTTTTTCCCTTTGCTGCACCCAGGCACAGTCCCAGGAGCTCTGCACCCTGGCAGGGCACTGCCACCATGGGGGTTGAGTGAGTGCCTGTGTGGAGCTCAGGTGCCAGCTGGGCTTAAACCATGACAATGAATTAATTGAAATGGGGTTCAGACCCAGGAAGGGATGTTTTCAACAAGTTAGAGGTGCCTAAAAAACAGTGCTGGCAAATTATCTCTTCCAGCTTGTGGAGGAAAAAATGCTTCCATTTTAAGTCAGAAGTTCCTGGATAACAACAAGGACTAGAGGACAAGAAGGAAATAGAAGTTGACTTGGAGGCTCCTCTGTTGCTTCATATCCAGGCAAACTTTTGACCTGTGACCATGGGTTTGGTTTGAAGGTTTTTAATTGCAAACTAAGAAAAACATTCGTGGGGTTTTTTTTTTCCTGGCTGAAAACCAGCCTGACTTGTTTTGCTTGAGTTACTGTGACAACAGGGAACTGATTACAACAGAGGTGGAAAAGAGAAAATCCCTTTTCAGAGCAGGGAGGGAACTCAGAGCCACTTTGGACAATGGCACACGGCTCTGAAGTTCAACATCCACCTGTTGAAACTGGCTGAAAGTAATTTAGTCATCCCCTCAGCATGGGGTGTGTGTGGGGGCGTTGCTGCCCAGGTTCTGGATGTGACAAAGATGCCTTTCTGGCATGTGTTGACAAAGGCAGGGACCTGCAGCCCTGCCCTGGGCCTTGGGATGAGCTGTCCCTGTTCCTCCTGCACCCAGCAGTGCTGCCTGTCCCCTCACACCCCTGTCCCTTGTGGCCACCACACTCACAGCCATGTCCTGGCACGGCCCCAGGCTCATTCCTTCTGCCTTGCTTTGCCCTTTGCTTTCCCCTTGCACACCAGTTCACACCAGTCTGCACCAGTCCCTCTGTGCCCTGCTGCCCCACCCAGGCTGTTTGCTGAGTGCCTCCCCCACAGCATCAGCCCAGAGAAGCTTTTCCCTGGGCAGGGCTGGGCACAGGGAAGGAAACACCCCAGCAGAGGGTCAGGAATGGACTCCCAGGGAATGGAGCTGGAGCTCTGATCCCCTCCTGGGGTCAGGAATGAACTCTTAGGGAATGGAGCTGGAGCTCTGATCCCCTTCTGGGGTCAGGAATGAACTCTTAGGGAATGGAGCTGGAGCTCTGATCCCCTCCTGGGCTCAGGAATGGATTCCCAGGGAATGGAGCTGGAGCTCTGATCCCCTCCTGGGGTCAGGAATGAACTAGAGAATGGAGCTGGAGCTCTGATCCCCTCTTGGGGTCAGGAATGAACTCCCAGGGAATGGAGCTGGAGCTCTGATCCCCTCCTGGGGTCAGGAATGAACTCCCAGGGAATGGAGCTGGAGCTCTGATCCCCTCCTGGGGTCAGGAATGAACTAGAGAATGGAGCTGGAGCTCTGATCCCCTCCTGGTGTGCCCCATGCAGCTGTGCAGGGTGAAGGGATGTCCCTGCTTAGCACAGGGCCCCAGCACAGGACAGGGACACAGTGACACAGGGAGGGGTGGCTGCTGAACTGCAGCAATCTGCACCTTCCCTGCACGCTGCAAAGAAGAGAAAATGCCACCAAAGAGGTTCACCACGCCCAGCTTTCCTGTCACCTCAACACAGCCCTGAAGACTGACATTCCCTGGGAAATGGCACAGCCCCAACCCTTCCTGAAGGGAAAGATGCTGCCCAGAGCTCAGAGCATCTCCCAGGACCTACAGCCCATGTGTGCAGCACATCTCTTCCCTACAGAGAGCCCTGAAGGCAGCACTGAGCTGAGGATTTGCTGTGGCTCTGCTGGAAACATCGGGCACAATGGACAAAGCCTTTTCCCTTGGGGACACTTCCATGGGGTCAGTGGCACAGTGCCAGGGCTCCCCAGGATGTGGGAATGCTGAACACAGAGCTGCCTGCAGAGCTGCTCCCAGCCTGCCCCAAAATGGGGGGCTGCTCCATCCCTTGGCTCAGGAATTCCCAGATCCCCCCAGACTGGTATTCCTCCATTGCTGGGATTCCCTTGCAGAAGGAACTGGATGGAGCTGCCCATTTAAAAAGCCACAAATGAGGCTTTTTTTCCCCCCAGAGCATTGACAAGTCCCATTGACACTGCTGAAACACTGAGCCCATTGTGCAGCCACCACCAGCTTTCATCTGGCTGTGCTGATGGAATTCTCTGCTCTGCTCTGCTCCTCAGCAGGACAAGGAGGGCTGCAGGCAGGTGCTCTAGAGAGCAGCAATTACAGGCCAGTTAAAGCAATCTGTGCACTGGAGGGCAGGCAAAGCCTCAGTTCCTATTACAAACCAGATTGCAGACATATTCATTAACTCTGCCCAGATTGTAATCTGGGCTGCTCTTGCTTCACTAAGTGGTTTAACCACCGTGTTAACTGTTCTCCAAATATTTGCATGTTGGACACCTTGCCTCCAGCTATGCAATGAGTGAGGAGAACTTCCATCTTCTCCTGGATTGCAGGAGAGGAATTTGATTTTTAATAGGAAATTATGGCTGGCTCCATGGAAAATGCAGAATTCCTCATTTCACAGCCAGCTCTGTCTGTGAGCAATCTGTGTGCTGGGTAAAACATCTACACAAACCCAAATGTTAATATGAACAAATACTGTTAATATTACTGTTCTTGCTGTTAATAAAACTGTTCCCACAGGAGGGGTTAGTACTGTTCCTGTGGGAACAGTAAAGCCACAAATGATTCATTTTATGTAGGGACTTAACCTCAGAGATGCCAGCTGAATGCCAGCACACATTCCCCAACAGCACCTTGATGTGCTGCTGACAAGAAACTTTGCAACCTGAACACCTGTACACCCTACTGAAGGTGTATTTTGAGCTGGAAAACAGGAAAAAACCCCTTCATCCCACTGCTCAGCAGGCATGGCCTTGGAGTTAGAATTTTCATTGCAAGAGTGAGATAAAACTCAATTAAATTCACCCTGCTTGTCTGTATATACACAACTGCTGTCTTTAGAAACCTGCACTGAAACCAGTGCAACACATTGCTCCTAAATCTTTAACATCCCAACTCCAAATGTAAATTCCCAGCCTGGAATTCTGAGGTGTTTTCTCCCACTCTAACAGAAGAGGTGGCCCAAGCAGTATCCTGGCATTTGGGGAAATGCCATGACAGGCACAGAATTTAACCCCTGAGCAGTGAGGCAGGCACAGAATGTAACCCCTGAGCCTCAGCAGTGAGGCAGACACAGAATTTAACCCCTGAGCCTCAGCAGTGAGGCAGGCACAGAATTTA
>VXBB01015803.1:99659-118583 GCA_013399915.1 Illadopsis cleaveri | reverse complement strand
CTCTCTCCCCGAACACTGAGAGAAAACAGAGTGTCCCTCTGCCCCCAGCTCCGTCATTTTTCCTACCCCTAAAACTCGTGTTATCTCCCCCTCCGAGTTTGGCCACCTCTTTGTTTCGGTTAAGTACTGTTAAGTATCCAACATTTGGTGTCTTTGGTAACTTATGGGGAAAAAAATCTTTAGAGAGAAAAAGGGACAAACCTAACCACCAACACATGGTTTTGGGTGTTTTTTTCTAATTGGGTGAAAAAATCCGCATTGTGGACCTTGGGTGGTCATTACTGGGTTAAAAGTATAAATAATATAGGTGCCATCTTGTTATTGGATAGTTTATGCTTAAATAACCTGGAAAGAGTTAAAGACACCTCCATTTTCTACCTTGTTGGTTAGAGCTCATGACTTATGAGACTGTGCTATAGATAAGAATTAATAAACATCTAAGTCCAAATGTGAACTTTGTCTCTCGTTCTATTAATCCCAATCTTGGCAGAAAAAGAAGCCAGAATTTCCCTTGCTTCAGGTACTCAAGTGTAGAGCTTAGGTTCTCCTATGGGACTATCCTTGTATTTGGGATTTTGGGGTTTTCAGCACCCCCCAGTCTGAAAAATTCATTAGGAATCCAATTTCTTGGTGGGCCTTGCCCTGATTTCTGCCTTGGCATCTCCTGATGGTTCACAGGAATGGGATGGAGGAGGAGAAGGGTGGGGAGGTGCTTGGAAATCACCCCCAGGGTTTATTCTTTGTCTTTACTCTAGGTCTCCAGTGAATTGTGTCAAAGCAATTTTGACATTAGAAAATGTCTAATATCAGTAAAATTCACAAATAGCTGCACTTTTCTTTATCAGCTTTGACCAGTGGTGCCAAGGGTTTGCCTCAAAAAGCTGCTGGGGTGACCAAAAACACCAATATGGTGTTCCTCCACTGTCCTCCAGGAAATTGCCACTGGCACCATGGCTGGGCTGATGTTTGTTCCCTTCTCAGCTCTCATTTTTACAGATTCTGAACTATAAATACATACATATATTTTGGGGTTTTTTGTNAGGGGAGGGGGGGAAGGCAGGATCATGTTTCTTTTATGCAAAAAGCAATCTTTTTTAACTTCACAAAACCAGCCCACTGGATCAGGATGGGGTCATTTCTGACATTTTTTTCTTAGTACTGTTTAACATTTGATCGAGTGCCTTCACAGGGCAGAGATGTGCAGGACTGAGGGACAGGGTGAGGTGGATTTTACCCTGTGGCCCTGATCCTGGTGTTGATTCCTGCCACAGAGTTCAGATCCAGAGTGAAAAGCCATCATTTTTCAGGGATGAGCCACCTCCCCAGGAGCACAAGGGAATCTCCAGCCCTGTTTTCTTTCTCCAAGCCCCTCTGTTTTTTGAGAACTCAGACATCACTACCCAGCAGCTCTTTGTGGAGGAAACCTGCTTTTTATACAGTCAGCTGAATATTTTTTCACAAATTTGAGGGCTTCTCTGCCCTTCTGGTCCAAGAAGGATTTGTGCAGAGTTCAGTGTGGGTGAAAATAACCTGGAGATGGGGGAATGGGCTCTTTGTCTCTGTTTCCACCAGCCAGGGCTTCTCATCCCAGGAGAGCTGTGCCCAAACTCTGTGTCCTCTGTTCTCCCCGCCTCTCCTTGAACACATTTTCTTCTCACCAGTCTCAGAGGGCTCCTGAAAATTTTTAGAGGACACTTTTCCTCAGGCTACTCTGAAGGGGAAGCAGGCCACTCCTGAAATAGAGATGACCTGGGTGGGAAATTAGTGTGGGGCTCCTGGTGTTCCCAGAGTAGGAGACAAGGGCTGGAATTTGTCCAGCACTGATCCCCAGGGAGCTCTGCCAGGATCAGAAATGCACTGGCCAGTTGTGAGGACTCATGGATAAAAATGCCAAGAGCAGGAAAATCCAAAGTGACCCTTTTCTGCAATAACCCTGTAGCGTCCTTGTAGACCTGCCACAGGTCTCCCTGCCCATTCCTCATGAGGGCATCTGGCCCAGGAAGGCAAGAGAAAGCAGAAAACCCAAGGGTGTCACCTCCCTAGCACAGAGAATCCCGGAGTCCAATAATCCCAGAACTGCAAAATCCCAGACTGGTTTGGGTTGGAAGGGACCATAAAGCTCATCCAGTCCCACCCCTGCCATGGGCAGGGACACCTTCGACTATCCCAGGCTGGTCCCAGCCCTGTCCAGCCTGGTCTTGGGCACTCCCAGGGATCCAGGGGCAGCCACAGCTGCTCTGGGCACCCTGTGCCAGGGCCTGCCCACCCTCCCAGGGAACAATTCCGTCCCAATATCCCATCTAAACCTATGTTCTGCACCCGTCAGCTGCAGCCCTGTCCTGAAATCCTGAGCAGCATGGAGATGTTTCCTATCACTTCTGGGGGCCCAAGAGCAGTGTGGATGCCAGCAGGAATTCTGCCAGAGTGGGAGAAGCCTGGTAGGGAAGTGGGAGGAAGGAAAGTGCAACAGTGTGAGGCCTCCAGGGTCAGGACAAGCTGAATAAAGTGAATATTTTTTATTTCAATTTCCAAGTCAGGATGTCCCTGATTTACTTTGGCCAGAAACAGGGTGAACCAAAAAAGATTCACTCTGATCTTGATTTTTTTTTTCTTTTTCTTGTTTCCTAAGCTTTTCCTAAGGTCATTGGCCATTCTGGGCAGGAACAGTTCTGGAGAAGGAACTGTCTGGTTTTGCTTTGACTTGAGTCTTTCAGGGGATTTTCCATCATGCAGTGAAAGGCTCAGCCCTGCTTTGGGAGTAGGGACTGGGAAGGAACATTGAAAAGCAGCTCAATACTTCCAGGTGGAAACCCCCTGCATGTGTTATAAAGTCCCAGACCTGAATAAAGCAGCTGAGGCTGCCGGGCCTCCATCAAACCCCAAGGAGCTCCTCAGTGCCAGGTTTGCTGTTAATGAGGGTGCAGACACAGAGCTGCTCCTCAGCTGCTCAGAAAAGCCTCAGCCTGGGCACTCTGGGCTCTGGTGTCCCTCATCCCCTCCCCTGGTGCTGACAGGGCCTGGTGCCTCCTGTCAGCACCGCAGGGCCCCTGGTGGCCTCCGGCCTGTCCCTGTGCCGGGCCCTGGGAAAGCTCTGCCAGCCATGGAGCACCAGCAGTGCTGAGGGCTCAGCTGGGAGCAGCCCCTTTACACCCTGCTGCTGCTGGGACATCCCCACAGCCCCGAGCTGAGATCCCCTCCCGGGCTGGGAGCAGCTCTGGCAGCTCCCCCTGGGGTGTCCCAGCTCCTGGTGCTCCCCAAAGGGCTGCAGGAGCCAGGCAAGGACACACTGAGCCCCCAAAGGGCTTCGTGCCACCTACCCAAAGTCATTGAAATTTGCTTTGTGGCTGAGCCCTCAAACGGCAGAAAAATTGGCCAAGCAGGGAAATAAAATATGAATTAAAATTCCCTCTGTGACCCAACCTTCCAGCACCTCTGACAAACAGGGCTGGAGCCTGGCTCTGACCCCAAGGAGGGCTGTAAGGTCCTGATTACTCCAGGTTTGTTGGATCTAGAACTCCAAGTATATTCTTACTTCCTGCTCTAGAAATTGTAGTTTAGTTAAATTGTAATTACCCACTAGAAAAGTGGGTAATTAAACTACCGAGGAAAATTTTTCTCCCCGCAGAGCAATATTAGTAGCCCAAAACATTTTGCTGATAGTTCGCTATTTTCATACTCCCCAAAAAACTGAATGGGGCCCCTAAAGATGAGCCCTAAACATGAGTGTTGCCCTCATAATAAATCCTGAACTCAGCACTGAACAGGCTGCCTTACCTTGCCTTCAAAACATTTATTCCTCTGCAGGCTTGGTTACATTTCATGCCTGGCTGCAGCAGTGATAATGTGACTCTGTTTGTGCCCATCAGCACAGCTGGACTCCCACTCCTTTGGACTGTAAATATCTGTTAAAAAGAACATCTGCCACATGGAAATCCAAACATTGTAAACAGCAGCAGGAGGGGAAGCTTGGGAGACTGGTGGGATTGGAGGAAAATATTGGGAGCCAAAAGGAATTAAGGAATTTAATGGAAAGGGGAAGGATCAAGATGTGTTAAGGGGGGCACTTTCAAAGGGTGGAGATGCCACCTCTAGAGGGTCAGGTAGAATTAGAGCAGATAAAATATTTTAATTGGAGTGGGAAGGAAGCTGTGACCTCGTTGTCATTCCTGACACTTGATGGGATGATTCCCAGGGCTGGAGTGAGGCCACTGATGGAAATATTTAAGGTCAGGTTGGATGGAGGCTCTGAGCAAACTGATCCAGTTAAAGATGTCCCTGCTTGGACTTGATGGCCTTTAAATTCCAACCCAAACCTTTCTGTGATTCAGCAAGATTTTGACATTTCCTTTCCAACCACGCAGGGGGAATGATTTCTATTTGTTCTCCCTCATAAGTTTATTTGCCAAGAAATTATCTCATGTATTGATCAAATTTCTGACTCTGACACTGGAGATTACCAAATCCCCAGTTTTCTGCACTTGTAATTTCTTCTGGGAAGAAGTTTGTTTAATGTATGGGTCAGCACCTTGCTCAAGCCTGACCCACAGACAGCACCTTCTTTGGAAATGTCTGGGAATCAGGGAACAAACAGTTTGGCCTGTTCCCTGGCCTGGAGGGAGCCAGGCAGTGTCACAAATGGGAATCTGTGGGTCAGCACTTCGAATTTCACTTTCTGTAAACACTTGGATTTAGGGAAACTCAGAGTAAATATTGGCTTTAACTTTCCACTGGTCAATATTTACTTATTCTGTCAATAAAGCCTGATGTTCATCGGGGCAGAAGCCTGCACTTGTTGGAACAACAGGGAACAACTTGGAACAACTCCTCCCAAACAGGTGTCCACAGGAGCAGGAGGTAGAACAGCCCATGCAGCAGCATCTGGGCTGCCCTCAACATCTGGGCTGACAAAACAGAGGAGACTCTCCCAAAAACACACAGAGCTTCAAACACAGGTGAGCAAAACGCCAGCACTTTGTCACTGCTGGAAGACAAATTGTGCCCTGGGGAATGTTCCTCTGGACCTTCCCAGCCTTTGCCAGGCTGCAGCTGAGAAAGATAAAATTGTCCTTTGTCCCCTTGTGAGGGCATCACCCTCCCCAGGACCACACCCTGGCTCAGAGGATGGTGTCCCCTGTGCCTTGTGCTGTCCATGTGTGATCTGATGGTTTCATCTCCCTTTCTCATCTCTCTCACATCCAGGAGCTGCCCCAGGAATGCTGTTCAGGAGGAGTTCCTGGATGTTCCCAGCCCCACATTGTGCTTGGGGTTCCAGGAAAGGTCAGCCATGGGTTTGCCCTGCCCCATCCTGAGGATCTCATCCAGCTGTGCACTGTCCCTTCCCTTTTGCCATGAGAGTGTCACTGGCTGCCACATCGACCCAAGGGACAACTCCACCCTGGAGCTGTTCCCACTCCTCCCATTCCTCCATTCCCAACCACCTCACCCAGAGCCAGATGTCTTTTGGCTTAGGGAGAGGACCAAAGCAGCCCCTGTGCAGACCAGCTTGTACTTCTGCTCTGGTGGATCCTCAGTTTTGGGTTCTATCCAGACATGTGGTGCCTAAAAAGACAACATCAAGGGGGTGTCTGCAAAATGCTGCTTCAATACCAGATTTGTGCCAATACCTTCAGAGGAACGGGCCCAAATCCTGGGGGTCTGAGCTCCCAATCCCACACAGAAGGGCTGCTGAGAGACAGCTCTGCAATCCAGAAATGCCCCTGGAATGGTGAATGTTTCAATCTCTGTTCCCAGCAGGTGCAGCAGCACTGGGCCCCAGTGGGGCTGAGGCACTGGTGCAGGTGCCAGCACAGGTGTCCCAGTGCAGGCACAAACACCCTCTGAGAGCTGTCCTCTGCCCAGCACTGCCTCCCTGACATGCTGCTGCAAAACCCCAAAATTCAGCATCAAACCTGTCTGCAGGACACCTCCATGGGCCAGAAGATTCCTTACATAAACAAAGGGCAGCTGGTTTTCTAATAGATCGCTTCGGAGCCAAGAGGAATTTGATTCCAAACCTCATTTATAAACCTTGTGCTGAAGCCTTGTAAACCAAACCAGCCCTGGCTGTGTCAAAGAATTATTTTAAGGAGGTTTGTTACAGGCTCGAGCAGGGGCTGCAGCCTCCAACTGTGTTATTGGGATATTTAATCCATTCTTGTGAGGAGCAGAGCACAGACAGCAGCACACAGAGACAGGTCCTGGACTGGTGCCAGTGCCAGAGGACTGGAGAGCATCACTAAGGACTTGATTTGTTCCCTTGTGAGCAGGGATGGCTCTGGGGAAGGCATCCAGGGCTGCTCGGATCACAAGGAGAGGAGCTCTGTGCACTCCTGAGTAGCAACAACCTGGGGTGCAGTCAAATTTGGGGAATTTCAGCTTCAACTGCACTAAAAAACCTGGGAAAATTGAACACCCTGCTGCTCATGCTGCTCCTTTAGGGAGGGAACAAAGGCAGTGGGATGAATTCTTCCCTCTCAGTGTGAAGCTGGAGCTGTTTCCTGTCCAAGCCTGTGGTTTCTGGCTGGACCCTTCCAGGCTCTGCACTTTACTCTGGGTCCAGGGACCTGCTTGGCCCAAGGCCTCGTGCCTGGGTCACCACACCACACCTGCTCCTCTCCCCTCCCCAAGCACTGCAGTGCTTTCAGACACTATTTCAAAATGGCATTTGGGCCAGTCCTTCGGTCCCCCCCTCCAGAGGACCCTGAGGGGGGGTTGCTGTCCTCCTGCTCTTTGGGGTCTCTAGCTGGACTGCAGCCAGGGCAGGAAAACCCAGGAGAAATCCCTATCACATGGATTTCAGCTCCGCCCTGACACTGTCCTGTGGAGGTGCTGATGGGTGGACATGTGTGATCTCTCTCCTGCAGGCCAGAGGAGCCATGGAGGAGTCAGAAAGGGTTTCTGGTGTTCCCCAGGTGTTATTCCCAGCCCCAGCTCTCCACAGGCTGGAGCAAGGATGGGCACAAACATCCCCATTGTGCTCTCAGTTCAGGCTCTGGGCTCCTGCTCTGAGGCTGTGCTGAGCACAGGGGCACTGGGACCCTCCTGGGCTCCACGGGCAGTGCTGCACAGGAGGTTTCTGGGTGTCCAGTGACTAAAACCCTACAAAATCCACAGGGAGCAGAGCCCTGGCTGTGCCGGCCAGGGCAGGTTTGCTCTGACATTCGGAGGAACCACTGCCAGGACTTGTTGCTGTTTCCTGCAGCATCCAGCCATCCCCAGGAGCTGCTTCCCTGCCACCAGCACCACAGCACATCCCAGAGCCCCGAGGAGCCAGCGAGCTGTGCCTGTGTTGTTTGAAAACAAAGGACAAAATCGGTGCCATTAGAGATAAACGCAGCTGGGAGTGGGATGAAAGTCCTCACACAGCGAGAAAGGGGAAAGTGAACAGGGAAAAGTCACAAAGAAAGCTGAAGATTCCCAGCTGGAGAACACATGGGCAGCTGAGAGAGCTGAGGCAAGAAGAGATCAAAGCAAGGCCCTGGGTGTGCTGCTGGTGCTGGGGGTGGCAGAAATGTAGGTGCTGAAAATCAGGGAGCCACATCCCAGCCCAGTCACCTGGGTGGCAGCAGGGAGGGGAGCCCTGCCTGCCTCCAGATGTGCTCCTGGAGTTTCTGAGCTGCCCAAAATTGCACAGCTGCTGTCTCCCATCGGTTTGGCACAAGGTTAGGTTGGATGCTCGTGTGCTGGAGGTGGTGGCTTCACTGCTGGGGTAACACTCACGGGCCAAAGCACAATCTGGGCTGTGGAACGTGAAGTTGCATCCACTGGAAATTGAAATTCCAGCTCAGGCAACAGCAGTGAAAATCTTTCTTCTGCTCTGAAGCATGTGGGCAGCAAGAGTTGGAGAGGGGGGGACAGAAACATTGATGGGGGGGTTTTATTTATTTCGGAAGCAAATTCCTTTGATGTCCAGCTGAGTGTGCCAAAGCTGTGAATCAGGGTAACCCCTGGAACCAGCAGCAAAGAACCCGTGTGTCCTGCTGTGTTTCCATCGTGTTTAGCACCCACCAGGCAGGACAGGAGCCGAGCAGCTCCTGTGTCCCGGCCATGGCAGCTCCCCCTTCCCGATCTCCCTGCTCTGGGGCAACATGCTGATCCCGAGATCCGCTGGTCTGTTCCCAGTGCTGCTCTATTCAACCAACACAATAAGAAAGCCGACGGCAGATGTGGCCCATGAAAAGCATTATCAGCTGCCAGGGACAGCCCGAAAGCCCCAGAACATTGTCCCGTGCTGAGGCCGATCCCAGCCCGGCACCTCCATCCTCCAGCGCATCCCTCCGGGATCTGATCCCGGTGCGGCTCAGCCCGCGGGCATCCCACGGGATGGAGCGAGCAGGGAGCCGCAGGGAACAGGGAGCCGCAGGGAACAGTGTGTCCAGGGGACATCCCGCTGTCTGCAGGCAGAGCGTGGAGCAGATTTTTGCTGGAAATTGGTTTGAATGAGTGGCGGCGTTAAAGGTGCTGCTGCCTGCTCGCAGCCCTGCCCCAGGGTCCCCTGCGCAGCTCTGTGTCCCCTGCCCAGCTCTGTGTCCCTGCCCAGCTCTGTGTCCCTGCTCAGCTCCGTGTCCCTGCACAGCTCCGTGTCTCCTGCACAGCTCCGTGTCCCCTGCACAGCTCCATGTCCCTGCACAGCTCCGTGTCCCCTGCCCAGCTCTGTGTCCCCTGCACAGCTCTGTGTCCCTGCACATCTCTATGTCCCTGCACAGCTCCGTGTCCTTGCACATCTCCGTGTCCCCTGCACAGCTCCGTGTCCCTGCCCACACACCTGCAGGGAGTCAGGGACAGATCCAGCCCCATGCAGAGCCTTCCTCCCCTAATGGCCACACCGAGTGTGAGATGTCTGGGCACGCTCCCAAGGGCTGAGGCTGCTAATTGCTCCTGGGTTTTACAGAGCTCGGGGCTTTTCCTGGGATTTTGGACATCTGTCTGATTGTGATGGCACAGAGAATGGTTCCCACTGCAGGCACGGCTTTGAAGCTGTGGGATCGCAGGAAGCTTCAGGAAGCAGATGGATTTAACTGACAAATTGAAGCTCACTGAGTTTTCATTTAATTAACTTTTAATTGGCAAATTTGGGGCTCGCGCATTTTTAGTATAATTAGCTGCTTAAATTAGCTGTTAACAGAGGTTTAAATTTAGAAGCAGGCTTTTTATATCCTGTGTCTGGGTTTATACTGTATCCATGCTGTGATTCCTTTCCAGCCAAATGCTTTAACTCCAGCACACCAAAGGATGAGGAGGTTTGGAGGCCACTACAGGAAGTTAGAGCAGGAAAAATGAGATGCACAATTCCACGAGGAGAGGAGAGGAGAGGAGAGGAGAGGAGAGGAGAGGAGAGGAATCAGTCCTACAAACCCAATTGTCTCCCCCAGACCTAAGAAGCTCCATGAATCCCTTGAAGTGGGTCCCTCACACTCTGTTTGGTGGCTGGAAGGAGAGGCATGTGGAGAGAACTTCAGGCCACCTGGAAATGTTGATCTTGGACATGTTCTTCAAGGCTGCTGAGCTCCTAAGAAAAAACATCTCCATAACTTGGGATGAATTGGGTCAAAGGATGAGCTGCACTGAAGGAAGTGTTCCCAGCAGTGGGGTGTATAAAAGGATTTAAACAAGTCCCAAATAAAGAAAGAATCTTTTGATTTTTGCAGTTGAAAACAGCAGAAAACTCAGCAAAGATATCAAGGAGGTGATGCTACAGCTGTGATTGTTCCTTTTTTCAAGTCTGCATCTGTTTACTATTTTAGGAAGAAATTCACAGGCAGGGTGGGCAGATCTATATTGTTCTTAATCCCCCAGATTAAGGGCAGCAGAGAGGGCAGAACAGCCCAGCCAACAGCGAGGGCTAAAAACTGCTCGAGCCGGGCTGGAAAATGCAAATCTGCTCCTTCCTCAGCAGGAATAAACTCCACATTTTTCTCCTCTTTGCTAAGTTCTGTATAAACAGAACAAAAATATGTTGTGGAGAAATGGCCTTTCCCCAAACTGAACAAGAAAGGCATGGTCAGGTCTCTGCTCTTTCCTGATAAAAAGGTTGAAAAGTATTTTAAGAACTGCGGAAAGAATGGAAATGTGGCTAAGTGGAAATTCAAGTGGAGCAGGAAACAATAGCATGGACTAGGTCATTCCCTGCAAGAACAGGGAGAAAATGTCAGGGATTGGAGTGCTCTGGACCTTGGTTTCCTCTCCTGGTGTGAGCAAATGAGGACCAAGCTCTCAGGAAATGAACTGGGGTGAAATGAGAGCCCCTCAACACCATCCCTGGGGTCACAGGGGCTGGATGGTTCCTCAAGTAGAGACATATCCATGGGAAGTGACACGAGCCAGCAGAGCCCTGATATCTGGGAGGTGCAGCTCTGCCTATTCCTGCTGGGAGGGAATTTTTGGGAGCCCTTGGGATCCTTCACCCCTCCATGAATGATCCTGTATTTAATTACTGCACATGAAGTGATTGCACACTTTCAGGAGCCTCTGGTTGTCATCTGCCCCCAGCTGTCCTTCCAGGATTTGGGTTCTTGGGCTGACAGACACCAACTGTCCGGAAGCCTCCCACATGAAGCGTTTGCCAAGGATTTCCACAAAATTTTAAAAACCCAGTTCCAGGAAGAGCTCTGATTTCTGCAGAAATGCTGAAAAATTGGGAGGGGAAGTTACTTTTCTACTGAGCAAAGGGGAAAAAAATGTAGGTATTTCCACTGTAATTTCCTTTAGAAATTTCTACAGCTATCGCTGGAATTTTTCAAAAAACATTTTCTGTGCCCTGTGGGTTATGGGGTCACAGTCTTTCCTGCTCAGTGGCCCTTGAGGAACAAAAATTGGCCCTGGCACAGGGTGCCCAGAGCAGCTGTGGCTGCCCCTGGATCCCTGGCAGTGCCCAAGGCCAGGTTGGACACTGGGGCTTGGAGAAGCCTGGGACAGTGGGAGGTGACCCTGCCATGGCTGGGGTGGGATGAGCTGATCATTAAGTACCTTTCCAACCCAAACCAGGGCAGAGAGAGGAGTTTCATCTCCATCAAGACAGAAGATCCTTGCATGCCAGACCTCCTTTCCCCAGGCATTGGGATTATTCCCTCATTGGCTCATTCCCACACAGATTTTGGCCAAAACTGATGAGCCCAAAGTGCCTCCACTGTGCTCCAGTGCAGTCCAAGCTCTCTTGCTCTTGCTTCCCCCTCATTTTCCTTGCTGGGAGCTTTGCTGTCTCTTTCTGTCAGCTGCCTGGTTATTCCCAGCCCAATATTCTGAGTTCAGCTGTCCTTTCAAGCTGCAGGAAGGAGAATGTAGGACTTGGTGAGCCAGAGAACAGATGGGCAGATTGGAGCATGAATGGAAACCTTTGCCACTGAGGAGCTGAAACCCCTCCCCAGAGCCCTGCAGGGCAGTGAATTACCCAGCAGCAGGGGCTGGAGCAAGGCTGGCATATGGGAAAAATCCTCCTTGTCAGGGAGGCACGAGGAGAGCTCCAGCTGTTTGGAGGGAACCTCTGCACCTGGCCAGCCCAATAAATCTGTCACAAACTCAGCAGCCACCGACTGCCAGCACAGCAGGGTGACTCCTCCCGGGCTATCTGCACATCCTGCCCACAGGAAATGTGCCCAGAAAGGATTAAGCAAGGCCACACTTCATAAATTGATCCCATTCTGAGCCTTTCAGCCCCGCAGTGAATCAGCATCCAACCCCCAAAGGGAGATTTCCTAGGAAGTCTGAAAGGGAATAAACTGCCAGGTTAAAATGCCATGTTTATCAAACTGAGCGAGAGACTCCCCTGCTTCCTACGTGATTCCAAATAAATTAGAAGCCCATCTGCTGTGCTTAGTTCCAAGAAATTAATTACTTCTAAGGGTGACAAGTTTTTACAACAAGGTAATTATCAAGCTAATAATAAAGGCAGAGGTTGGGCCTTCAACAAGAGCAAATTGCTGCCACTCCAGTGCCTGCAGCTGGGTGTTCCTGAGAATCCCTGGGGGCTCCTGCCCCAGGGGCTCCAGGAGAGGGATGCAGATTGATAAATAACTCTGACATCACACTGGGCTGTGCTCAGCAGCTCCCAGGAATGGCTCCCAGAGGGAGCTGGGATCCAGAACCCCCGAGCCTAGTCTGAGCCCCAGCATGGGCAGCAGGGAGGGGATTCTGCCCCTCTGCCCCACTCAGGTGAGACCCACCTGCAGAGCTGCCTCAGCCCTGGGGCCAGGCTGGGAGAGCTGGAGGTTTTTCACCTGGAGAAGAGAAGGCTCCAGGGAGAGCTCAGAGCCCCTTCCAGGGCCTAAAGGAGCAGCCTGGGATGGTGGGAGGTGTCGCTGCCCATGGCAGGGGATGGAATAAATTGCTCCTTAAGTTCCTTTCCAAGCCAATCTGGCTGCCCCTGGATGCCTGGCAGTGCCCAAAGCCAGGTTGGACAGGGCTTGGAGCAGCCTGGAATAGTGGGGGTGTCCCTGCCATGGCAGGGATGGAATGAGCTATCATTAAGAACCTTTCTAACCCAAACCAGGGCAGAGAGAGGAGTTTCATCCCCATCAAGACAGGAGATCCATCTCTGGATCTCTGGTTCGTGGAACCTCTGATTCCATGAATCTGTGGAAAATTGCTGCTCTATATGCAATAAGGATTGGGCTGATTTAATGATAAAATAAAAGGAAACCAAACTGACTCCAAAGAAGGAAAGGAGAGGCTGGAACTCTCCTGAAGCACCTATCATCAGAAATAGAGGGATCCCAGGGACAGGGAAAAGAACTTTCAATGCTGCTTTCCAGGAAAGTATGCTGGAAAGTCTGATTTTCCTTATTGGGAACCTGCTCTATTGGGAAGCTTCCTGGATGTTATGCAAGCAAACCCTCATCACAAAACTTTCCTTTTCCCACTGGGGTGTCCACGAGGCTTCTCCAAGTGCTGCTGCAGCTGCACCAGGCAAGGCAAGCACCAGGAGAGGTTTCTGAAGTGTCCAGATAATATTCCTGCCACTTCTAAAAATCCCCAGTGCCATGGAGACAGCTCCAACCTCACACAGCTGAGTGTTTCTGTGCTGGCTGGAACCTTTCTCCTTGGCTGCATCATTGTTAAGGACACAGGGCTGTTCATGTGCAGGCCAAGGGCTTTTTTCCCACATAGCTCATGGCTGAAAATGTGATGAATCAGGGTTTGGAGTGATTTATCTCTATTTCAGTCTCTCCTAACTGTATTTTCTATTTCTATCACCCACTGTCATTCAGGAAAATCTTGTAGGTGTCCAAAGACACCATGACTCATACTCTGGCTCTCCCAGCCCTCATCAACAGTTTTCACTCAGATTTCGGGATCCTGGCTTGCAGCAAGTGGCTCCCTGGGACCAGGCCCATGACTGGGGAGAAGGAAAATGCTTCTTTTCCTATGAGTCAGCCCAACTGTGGTTTGTGTTGTCATCATTAACACATCCATGCAGCTGGAGTTGTTTTAATAAACTTGATGATGATGGTTTTAATAATTCTTTTAGGTGTTAATTCCCATCCTCCAGGGGGTCTCTTCCTTTGATTTGACAAAGTTGAGTGAAATCCAGACCCTTGGAAGCCAATGATCTCCTTTGAGGAGGACCCAGTGTTTCACCTCACATGTGTTCTTCCCCTTCCCCTTCCCCTTCCCCTTCCCCTTCCCCTTCCCCTTCCTCTTCCTCCTGCTTGAGCTGTGCAAAGTTCTCAGTTTGCTGCTCTGCAGAGATCTGGCAGCACATCTGGGTGAGCACCCAGCACGGACAAGGAGATGAGGATTGGGAATGCAGGCACAGCCACCCCCAGCCTGCAGCAGCTATAAATAAAACAGGGATCTGCATCCAAATAATAACTCCTGGGCTGCAAGGAACCTTCAGTGCCAGCTCGGGCAGCTCCTTGTGTTTTCATTCACTGGAGCTGCAGCCAGAGGTGTCACCCTGAGTGTGGAAGAACAACCAGAGGGGTGACCTTGGCAATGCAAGCTCCAATCTCCCAAGGGCTTTTCCCACTTGGAGGCTCAGGTGGATGAAATTCCTCAGCAGGCACCCAGCAGCACAGCAGAGCTCAGGGCAAGGCTATTCAGACAGAGAGGGGAATTTTATTTGAGATCCAGCTGCTCTCACTCATTGTCAAACACCCCCAAACTGGGCAGCAGCAGGACACAGGGGCCCCACAGCCTGCCCAGGGTCACTCTGAGTGACACAGAGGACAAGGGACACCAGCAGGGCCTTGGCACATCTCCCCTGGCAGCCACACGCTGATTTTGGGTGGTCATCACAGGATCCCCTGCAGCTCTCCCCTGCTCACAACAGTCACCATTGGGAGTGGAGGGGTGGAGAAGGTCCCCACAGGGATGGGGACACAACTGATGTGGTACCATGGTGCTGCTGAGGAGGGACGGCTGGAGGAGGATGTTTATGGGGGAATGTTCTGGTTGAAGGACTTGTAAGAAAGTAGGACACACCTTAATAGACTTCTCAAGGAGTTTTGGGGAGGATTTGACTTTGAACTTCCTTTTTAAAAATAAGAAGTGGCCTACATAGGACTGAGGTTAAAATTATGCAAGTATCCCCCGGTAATGTATAGAGCAGCAGGAAACCCCAGAATAGCATCAGAGAGGGATTTGTGCCCTCAGCAGAGACCATCTGCAGAGGAGAAACAGCTCCTTTGGAAAATCCATATTGGATCACTGGCAAAGGAGAGATTTTGCTGTCCTGTCAAGGACTCTGGGCTGACTGTATAGAGAAAGTCGTGGGTGTGCTCAAGTTAAATCTCCTGCAGGGCAGGGCCTTGGCCACACTGAGGCACATCTGAGGTCCAGAAGGAGAGTGGAGGAATTGGGCAGAGCAGGAGTATGGAGAGAGCCCACCCAGAGCCTCTGGAGGTGCAGGGCCAGGAGCTGCCCCCAGGCAAAGCGCCCTGGAGGAGCATCCCTGCCCTGCAGGAGCCTCTTTGAGCCCCACCCGGAGCCAGGAGCGTGTCTTGTGCCTGGGCATGGGGCACTGGGGTGAAAATTGCCGTGGGCTGGGTTCTCTGGCCCCTCCTCCCTTTTTCCTGCCCTGGGAGGGGACAGTTCCACCCCTGGCCAGCCCAGGCACTGCCTGCAAGGTTCTCTCTGCCCTGTGAGCATCTGCCCCAGGCAGGAGCTGCTCCTGGGTGCTGTTCCCACATTTCCCAGAGCTGTGGGGGAGACACCAAAGCACACAGGTGACACAGGGGCTGTGGAGATAAAGGATAACCCTAAACCTCCCTCCTCATTTGGGAGGTTTAGGAAAGAAACAAAGCAGCTCTCAAGGACACTTGTTCTACCTCAAAACATACCCAAATTAATTTACCTCGTAGCACGTGGAGACAGGGCTTGGCTCTCCTTGGGCCTTTTAGGAAGGTAAATCTTGCAGACCCCACCGACAGCTGTGGTTGCTGAACATTCACCAGGACTTTGGGGCTGTCCAAGCCGGTGGGCAACCAAAGGATGCTGAAAAAATTCCAGTGCCCAGAGCTTCACCAAAAGTCAAAATGTTCTACCCACCGTGTTTGTTATTCCCATTATTTTTGTCACTGTACATAAAAAGTGGTTTCTGTTTGTCTGGCAGGAATTATCAGTGCTGGATTTGTCTCAAGGACTCCTCATCCTTGCAGTGCCTCCCTCCCTCTCATGTTTAAAATCATGAACCCCAGCAAAGTGCCCTGGTTTGGGTAAGGTTGGTCCTGGAGCCCAGTGACAAGGACAGGACTGGGCACCATCCTTGTGGATCCATGGACTTTGGCAATATTCCATTCAATCTGGCACAACTCCACCTTGGTCAGCATCTCTGCCTGGCCCCCTGTATGGCCAAGAGCTGGACAGGCCCCGAGAACCTCCCAGGGGGCTGAACATGAGGCTGAATGAAGATAAACAGGCTGGAAAAGTCAAGGGAGGATTTTTCACTCCCTTCTTCTTCCCAGTAGAGGGAAGAGAGGGTAAGGATGAAGGGAAAGCCAAAGGAGGAGCAGGAGCATCTCCACAGAAAAATCCATGGAATTTCAGCCTCTGCTTTGGGCTCGGTCTGGCCTAAACTCAGTTCTGGGTGATGCTGGTGGGGTTCAGGGCAGAGCTGGGGTCTGTGCTGGGCACTGGGGAACATCCCCAGGGTGGGGGGAAGCTTTGCCAGTGACACCCAGGAAGGGACAGCTGCCCACACAAGCCTGGTTTGGTGTTTGGGGTATCCTAAAGGAGATCCTGAGGGTCCGTGCTGGATCTTCCAGCCCTGCAGACACTGCAGGTTCCCTGGAGCACCATCACCTGCATGAGGCAGCTGCATGCCCCAGTTCAGTGCCCTTCACCACCAGTTCAGAACCAGCAGTCCCCAGCTGGGGTGTGCAGAGAGACCCTTGGATGGCTGGTGCCAGACCCTGCTCAGGCACAGCACAGGGAGAGGCTGAAATCCTGAAATCCTGAAATCCTGAAATCCTGGCACCACTGAAAGCCACAACAACATTCCCATTGCTTTTTCATGGGACTCTCCCCAGCTCATGAATGCTGCTCCCAGTGCTTGGCTCCAGTTTCCACAGGCTCTGACCTGCCCCAGAAGCTTCCCCAGGACACTCTGCTCCCTGCACAGGCTCCAGGCCCCTTCTCAGCCACTGTCCCCTGGGACACCTGAGGAATGTCCCAAAGGTGTTCCAGTCCTGACCATTCCATGTCCAGCTGTCAGACCCATGGGAGGCAGCAGAGACCAACCCCAAAACCTCCTGCAGCCCTCGGACCCTCCCTCCCACTGCCAGGGAACAAACTAGAGGTGCATTTTTAACCTGGTTGCTGCATTTGTAGCTGCTCTCAGGTTGGAGAGGATCCCCCCTCAAGGATGGGCCAAGACTGACTGGGTTGCATAGAAGCCTCTCCTGCCTTGTGCCTCTTATAAAATCCACCTGGAAAAATAATCCTGGAGGCTGTGCTGACAAATGAGTAACTCTGCCTGCTGCAGGAGCCTGCCCCTTCCCTTTCCACGGGTGTGCTTTGGAAACCAAACACACAGAGAGCCCCTCGGGGTGGCCAAAGCAAACAGCTCTGCTCAGAATATAGAAATAAATACATAAACCAGGCTGTGGACAAATTAGCAAGGAGCATTTCTAAACACAAACCCTGCCATGGGGCCAGACCTTTCCAGTGTGCAGAGCCAACGAGGGGCTCTTTTGGTGCTGTCAGACTTTGTTGCTGTCGCCAGGCTGATTTACAGCAGCTCTTTGTGCAGTGTGGCCCCTGCTCAGGGCTTGTGTGGGGTTGAATCCAGTGGGAAGCAAGGCATGGTCAGAATCCTTCTTCCACGAGAGGCAAACCCAGCAGAGGAAATCTCAACCCTCCTCTTAGGGGAGAAAAAAAATGATTCTAATACAAGAAACCTTTAAATCNAAAAGAAAAGAAAAGAAAAGAAAAGAAAAGAAAAGAAAAGAAAAGAAAAGAAAAGAAAAGAAAAGAAAAGAAAAGAAAAGAAAAGAAAAGAAAAGAAAAGAAAAGAAAAGAAAAGAAAAGAAAAGAAAAGAAAAGAAAAGAAAAGAAAAGAAAAGAAAAGAAAAGAAAAAAAATCAATTATAATATAAGAAATGTGTAAAATCCTCATCCTGGTATGATTTCTTTGATTTTAACAGCTGCTGATAGAGACTTTTTTAGGCCATGGGGAGGAGCAGCCACTGTCTGCAAAACAGATCAGGAGCAAGGCTACCTTCTGTCTCTCTGGATAGGAACGGGGGGGATATTTTGGGAACACTCAGCCTGGAAAGGCAGGAAGGCAGGAGTCAGGATGGAAACATGGGGCTGACACGGATGGAGCCCCTGTGCCCCCCAAATCCCAGGGCCCCTGGGGGAGGTGGGGTCTGGATGGGCCAGGGGATGGGCACGGGGCTCTGTGCAGGAAGGGTGACCCTGGGAACTGTGTGACCTTCCCTGGGTGTCCCTGGCAACAGCCTGGTGTGACCCTCCCAAGCCAGAACTGGGGGCATTCATGGAGCAAACACTTTTCCAGCCAGGTGTGGAACCCCCAGAGCAGCTTCTCCACATTTCTGGGGAAAGAACCGACACGTGCTGAGAGGGTCCTTGGAGACAGGGGGCAGAGAAACTCTCAGAACAGGTTTTTTACCCAGAAAAACGGTTTTTTTCCATTCTGACATTAGCTTGAAAAGGGCCTGGTTTAAAAACCAACCACCTCCAAATTGAAAACGTTTTTATTTGAAAAGAGGATCATGTCAAGAGCAAAGCCCATCAGAGCACAGGGAGGGGATGGATGGTCCCCCTCATCTCACTGTCCTCTCCAAGCTCTGAGCCAGGGGACAGCCCAAGGACAGCAAATCAAAATTTAGTTTCTGAAAATTTAGGGAGTTTGGCACAGAAAAAAAGTTTCTAAATGTTTCTTATATTGAGTCAAACCTCAGGGAAGTGGAAAAACCCAGCTGATGCACTTGGGCTACTCAGAGCTCCAACAGAGATTATTAAATCACAGAATTATAGAAAGGTTTGGTTGGAAGGGACATTAATTATCCAGTGCCACCCTCTGTGATGGCCAAGGCCACCTTCCACTATCCCAGGCTGCTCCAAGCCCCAGTGTCCAGCCTGGCCTTGGACACTGCCAGGGATCCAGGGGCAGCCACAGCTGCTCTGGGCACTCTGTGCCAGGGCCTGCCCACCCTCCCAGGGAACAATTCCTGCCCAATATCCCATCCAGCCCTGCCCTCTGGCAGTGGGAAGCCATTCCCTGTGTCCTGTTCCTCCATCCCTTGTCCCCAGTCCCTCTCCAGCTCTCCTGAAGCCCCTTTAGGCCCTGGCAGGGGCTCTGAGGTCTCCCCGGATCCTTCTCCAGGTGAGCACCCCCAGCTCTCCCAGCCTGGCTCCAGAGCAGAGGAATTTTTATGGGATCCAGAACACCCCAAGTCTGAGCAGAGGAACAGAACCTGAAGCTGTCACAGCCTTGAACCAGACCCTGCTCCAGGCAGAGGAGGG
>VXBB01015803.1:79356-99439 GCA_013399915.1 Illadopsis cleaveri | reverse complement strand
CCAACAGAGATTATTGAATCACAGAATTATAGAAAGGTTTGGTTGGAAGGGACATTAATTATCCAGTGCCACCCTCTGTGATGGCCAAGGACACCTTCCACTATCCCAGGCTGCTCCAAGCCCCAGTGTCCAGCCTGGCCTTGGACACTGCCAGGGATCCAGGGGCAGCCACAGCTTCTCTGGGCACCCTGTGCCAGGGCCTGCCCACCCTCCCAGGGAACAATTCCTGCCCAATATCCCATCCAGCCCTGCGCTCTGGCAGTGGGAAGCCATTCCCTGTGTGCTGTTCCTCCATCCCTTGTCCCCAGTCCCTCTCCAGCTCTCCTGAAGCGCCTTTAGGCCCTGGCAGGGGCTCTGAGGTCTCCCCGGATTCTTCTCCAGGTGAGCACCCCCAGCTCTCGCAGCCTGGCTCCAGAGCAGAGGAATTTTTATGGGATCCAGAACACCCCAAGTCTGAGCAGAGGAACAGAACCTGAAGTTGTCACAGCCTTGAACCAGACCCTGCTCCAGGCAGAGGAGGGTGTGAGCAGCCCCTCGTGCAGGGCAGGACCAAGGCTGCACTGAACAGACCCCCGTACCTGGCCAATGATAATCTTGTGTTTATGCCATGATTTAGCCTGTGACTGGCTCCAAGAGCAATTTTCAATTTACAAATAAAGGTGTTGGAAGTGCTGTTGCCTTTTCCATGGCCATGGATACAGGACTGAGCACAGACAGTGGTAACACTCCAAAGGCTGAGCAGGATGAGCCAAGGAAATGCCTCAAATGCTCGTGGTGCACTGTCAAGTGTAAAAGTGGAGCACAAAGACACTTCTGGTGCAATTTCTAGGGAAAAAAACGCTCTTCAAGCTTCCTTTTGTTGCTAAGAAATAGCAAAACATGAGAATAAGCAAAGGAGCACAACAGAAGACACAGATGTGCAGCAGAGTTCATCATCCATAGACACACTCAGGACAGCCAGCTAAATACAGTTGTTTTCCATGTCTAAAACGATCCTTTTGTGGGACAAAAGCTCCATGTATCACCAACAATGTATTAACTACTCCTTGGAGAGAAAAATGGAAGATTTGGCTAAAATATTCATACTTTTATTTGTGGTTTCTGAAGTCTGAAGCCATGAGGATTTCAAAGCATTTCATGTGGCTCATTACAGCTTAGCTAAGAGGGAAATAATCTATTGTCAAGTTATTTTCAAGGAAGAAGCAGCACTGGGAAGAGCTGAAAATGTGAGAAGTGCTTCTACCATGTGGTTTGAATTCTGATGATGATTCATCACTTGCCACTAAAATTTTAATTTTCAAAGTCAGAAATTAAAGGTGGGGGGTGGGGGGGAGGGAGGCTGGATATTTACTCCCAAGTTCTCAACCCACATGTGTTAAACAGCAAAGTGTGCTGTAAATGCATTGTGTTGAGTTCCTTATGAATTTGTTCCCCTAGCAAAGGGCTGAAGAATTGCAGAGGATTTGGGATCTTTTTCCTATTAAATACAAATAAATGTCGAAGCAGCCCATCATAAAATGGCCCTCTCTTCCTGAGAGTTATCCCAGAGAATTCAGCAGGAATAGCCTAGCTGAAGTTTTATATTCTTTAATACAATACAGATGGCAAAAGAGATGGAAAGTGCTTGGTATGCAAGTGCTGAAGGCTTTCAATGTTCATTTTAAAACTCATAAGAATACTTTAAAAATGAGTCTGCACTAATCTTTGCATGCCAAAATTTATAACATGCATCCACTGAAGTGTAAATTACAGCCAAGGATTGACAACAAATTCCTTGGCCATAAACACCGATCTTCTCTGAAAGAAAAACCACAACAGTGCAGAGCAGAATCAGCAGGAAAAGGTTTTGTTTGCCTGGGTGTGCTGTCTTGCAGACACCTGACTTCACAGGGAACTCAGCACGTGACACTCTCTTAACCTGAATCAATCATTTTCTCTGAAATCCACGCTGACTTCTCATCATAAACATCAGAGAAGTGGTGAATTTTTAGAGCAGCCTTGTTGTGTATCAGATTGAGCATGCACATGTTTTGGGGGGGTAAGTTATGGAAGGCTCTGATTCTGAAGCAGTGAATCCCAGGTCTCTCTGTTGCTCCAAACCTCCTGGATCTCCTGCAGCTGTCAGGGATGTGTCCACATGTGCCAGGTAGAAGGAGATCTGGACAGGTTGGAACCTCCTGATAAACCCTAATTCTGCCAAAGGACAACTCTCAAATTAACACCATTTGTCCACAGAAGGTGTTTTATGGCTTGATAAAAAAATAAAAATACAAGAGGAATGAAAACCTCATTGTCATCCTGGCATGAACTTTTTAAATGAGGCATCAAAGATTCTTCCCCCAGAGGGTGCTGGGCACTGCCCAGGCTCCCCAGGGAATGGGCACGGCCCCGAGGCTGCCAGAGCTCCAGGAGCCTTTGGACAGCACTGCCAGGGATGCCCAGGGTGGGATTGTTGGGGGGTCTGTGCAGGGACAGGGGCTGAACTGGATGATTCTGGTGGGTCTTTCCAAGCTCAGGATATCCATGACTCCATAATGGGATGAAAGCTCTTAGGATGCCCAGAGAACCCTCCCAAACACTCCCTCTCTTATGTGCCCATGGCAGATGTTCCTTAAACAAGCCCAGCCCCTCCAAACTGCTTTTCCCACCCCAGATCACATTGCAGAGGGAGCAGCAACCCCAGTGGGATGAGGGAGACCTCAGAGCCCTGTCCTTGGCTGGAGCAGCTGCCACCAGCACAGCCAGCCAGGGGACATTGACTGTCCCGCAGAAAATTAACCTGGATTTGAGAAACTGACACACCCCACTCCCATTGGCACCAAATCATCCCCTTTGTGCCCCTGGGGTCACAGCTCTGGCAGTGCCTGTGGCACCTGGGACACCGAGACAGGTCTCAGCTGCCACCTGGGCTCTGTGGGGCCTGTGAGATCCCCACATGGAACATCAGAAGTGTCCCACCAGCCTGGCCCTGGTGTCCCCCATTTCCTGGCTCTGGTGTCCCCATTTCCTGGCTCTGGTGTCCCCATTTTCTGGCCCCGGTGTCCCCCCAGCCTGGCTCTTGCTGCAGGGCTGATTGGCACCATCCAGGCGCAGCCCCCGCCGCAGAGCTCCGTGAGGGGCTCTTTCCTCCTCTCTCCTCGGTAATTCAATCCCCGCCCGGGCTGGGAGCCAGCGGCAGCAGCAGCGAGACGGGCTCCGCTCGGTTATTAACGTGTTTCTTGATCCCAAACAGCCCTTCCCAAACACTTCCCTCCCGTGGGCCAGCGTGGGGCAGACGGATTGGAGCTGCATTTCTGCTTTGGTGCCTGGGCACCTTGGCCTTGTGCCAGCGGGCAGCAGCTGGCCCTGAGCTCACCCTCAGGGTGTGCAGCTCCGGCCCGTCTCCCGCCTGCCTTTGGGGAGGGGGGGAATCAAGGGCCACCTAAATAAAGCAAAAGTTAGTGGGTATAAAGGGCTTAAATGGGTTAATTTTTGTTATTTGGCTTTGCTTTCTCTTGTGGTGGTGTTTTGTTGATTTTCTTTAGGTGGACAAAGCGAGGATGCAGCAGATGCCATGTGCTCAGACCTCACCTCGACACAGCTGGGGAACAGAAATGACTTCAGTGACTTAGAGGGAGGATGGGTTGAATCAGTAAAAAACACCGGGAAATAAGCTCTTTTTTTTTAATAATTTGCCGAAATTCCTGTAAGTTAAGGATATACCAGGTACCCTGTACTCAGAGAAATTTCCCTGGTGCTGTCCATGACATCAATCCCTGGCTGCCTGGGGATCTATGCTGCGCCTCCAGCAGATGTAACCTTTGTACAAGGGTGATGTTTGGTGGTTGTATTCTCCAGCTATTTCTGGAAGTGAATGCAATAATCTTCCACTCGGATATGACTGTCTCCAGCATAAACAAATCCAGGCCAGCTTTGCACCATAGTTCTACTGTCTGGAAATATCATCATGGAGAATGTTTACTTGACTCTTTCCAATTTTTTTTTTTCATTCTTTGCTTTGTTTGCAGTCAAACTTATTTTTTTTAGATATGTACACTTTTCCCAACCCAAATGTCTTCCCCCTTCATTTCAGCATCTCTTGCTCCAGAATTTGGGGAACAGCCAAACTCCTTCAGTGGAACCAGTTTCTGTCTGGGACATGACATCGTTCCAAGTTGTCATAAAGTCGAAGTGTGTGTTCTATATACAGGACCAGCATGCAGAGCTTGTGTTATCTTTGGCATTATGGCCACAGTCATCCAGGTCCATCTTCCCCTGGAAACACAGGACATCAGACTCCAGAGTCTGGGTGACCTCTCACTGCTTAGGTGACATTCCTCCTCCAGGTGGGACAGCCGGACTCAACAGGTTGAATTTCATTGTCCTGGCAGCCTGCCAGTGCTGACGTGGGAGTGACAAGGAATTGTCTTTGGACAGCTTTGATGCCCTTGAGGATGTGGGACAGACCCGTGGGGACATCCCCATCTGACCATCAGCCTCCTTTGAAAACAGTGGACAGCAAACCAGCACTGTGCTGTAAACACAAGGTCTGGGATGAACCAGAAGTGATTGCAGGAGAAATCTGCCCTCAGCCAGAGGCATTGGGTGGGATAACCCCATGATGAGTGTGGTGCTCCTAAAACACCACAAGTGCTCACAGCTCCAAGGAGCTCTTGCTCCAGGACTGGATGGTGCTGCACCTGCCGGAGTGCAGGCTGGGGAAGAGCATTTATTATCACAGGAAAAGAAGAGTGTATTTTTGAGATGGACTGATTTATTCCTGCCTGGATGGGACCTGTGGAGGTGTGTGAGGCATTGAACTCCCTTCCTGGCCACACGGCATGGGGAACCACCACGGCTGCTCCTCTGTGCTGAACCATCTCAGGGAGAAGGAAGGTCCTTGCAGGGCCCATGGCCCAGCTGGGCACCACATCCAGGCTGTGCATGACCCTTCTCTGCCTCTGTCAGCTGCAGCTTCTCACTGAGAAGTTGTTGGGATGAAATCTTCCCAGAAGGATTGGTTCAGATGAACACATGGACACAGCTGGAAGCAGCTCCAGGGGAGGTGAATCACACCCAGCCCTGGAGACCATCAAGACAAGATGAAACAGCCTCAAGTTGCTCCAGGGTAGGTTTAGTTTGGATATTAGGGGAAAATTCCCACAGGAATGGGTGGTGAGGAATTGAACTGCTCAGGGCAGTGATGGGGCCATCATCCTTGAAGGGATTTAAAAGATATGTGAATGTGGCGCACTTGAGGACATCCTTGGTGGTGGCCTTGGAAGTGCATTCCAGGGGGAATGGTTGGACTCATGATCTTCGAGGCTTTTTCCAAGCTTAATTCCATGATTCTGAGAGTACCCTCAGCCCCCTTGCTCAGCACTCCTGGCTCTGGAAGAACCCCCTGGACTTCAGAACCCCCTGGAAATTAGAGCTGAGGGCCACCTTTAAACCACACAAATGGGTTTTTTCCACCACCCCTCTCCCCCTAAACAGCAACCAAGTGTCCTACAAACATCTATGTTTGCTGGGATCTGCTCTCACTAAGGAATAACCCTGCAGGGAATGAGGAGGCAGAAACGGGACCAGATTAATTTGGACTGTGCCCTCCCAGCCCAGCGTCAGCGGATATGGGTATTTTTGTGCTGCTTCCTCAGAGATATTTTTAGCTACTCAAGTGACTTGTGGCAATTCCCCGAGGCCAGAGTGATTCATAGGGTTTGGAGACTGCGCTGGATCACTCCTTGGGAAGGGAGCGTCATCCCACTGAAATCAGGAGCTGGCTTCAAAGGCATGGGGACTTTGACAAATGGAGCAGGATCTCCAGAATGAGGATTTTGGCTCTGGCTAAACTGAAGCTGTGGAATTTTCAGATTATTATATAATGGGGGGGAGGGATCTTTTTGCTCTGGTGTTGGTGAAAGACAGTGATTAATCTCACAGGCTGGGGGCAGGCAATGTGCAGAGCAAGACTGAGCCATGGAAATTCCCTCTTCCCTCGGTCCTCAGCAGCTTTTAACCCTGCCCTGGGCACCATCTCACATTTTTATCCTGCCTTCCTCCCCTGCAGCCTCTTCTCCATCAGTGTACATCAGTCCATCTTCTCCAGACCCCCAGCCCATTATCTCTGATGTGTTGGCCTACCAGAGACTTTTTTAAGCTCTTCTTGTAGTCAAGTGGACTTTGGCAGGATTTGTGAAGTTCAGCAGTCCAAGGGCAGTGGAGAACAGGACACTTTCCCTGATCTTCTCAATCTGGCTGTCTCTAAGCACCCCTTAGATCATGTCCAAGAGCTGCTTCTCTCTAGACTGATGAAAGCAGAGGAAGGAACCTCCCATCAATCCATGATGAAATTGAGATGAGATGAGATGAGATGAGATATGAGATGAAGTTAATTCAGGAGAAAGGTCCTTCCTCTACTCTTTGTCACCCCTTTATTTAGGAAAGGGGCACACCTTTCCTAAGTGACTTGAATGTGGGTTTGGAAGAATGTTTTGATGTATTTCTGCTACATGGAAGAAAGAAGAGAAGATTTTGTGCCCAGCTTGGTGAGTTGGCAGTAGCTGTCCAGCCTGTCCAGCAGCTTATTTCCAGAGAGCATCCTCTGAACAGCAAAGAATGGGAATGATCAGGGAGGGCAGGAGCAGCATAAGCAGTGACCAGAAAACCTCCCTCTATTCCCAATCCGCACAGAGCAGGGTCAGGAGTGCTGCTGCCAACAGCTGTAAGAGCCCCATGGGGAGAGAGAAGGAATTAGGGCCCTCCTGGCAGGAAAAACCAAAAAAAAGATGGAAAAGATCTGGAGGCAGAAAGGGCAAGGGAAGACAGACCTTGGGCAGAGCTGTCTGAATAACGTGAGGCTCTGAAAGCCGTGTCTTTGGGCTGCTCCTCAGGGCTGCGGCAGCAGCCAGACTTCCAGGCTCAGTCCTCAATTTCCTCGGTCATGTGGGATCTGCTGGGCTCCAGACATCCCTCAGCAGCAGTGTTTTGTGGGCAGATAATGCCTGGCTGCTCTTGTAAGAGATTGTAGCTCTCCTGACTACGGGGCAGTTCTTGATCCCTCCTGAGGTATTTTTGCCATGGCCAGGAGCCAGTGGGATCATGTGCTGGGGTTCAGTTCCCAGCTCCTGCCGTCACAGGCCTGGGCACAGCTCACAGGCTCCAGGAGTTATTTACAGCAAACCAGCCACGCCCTCTGGCAGAGCAGCTGCTGGGTGCCAATGCCAAAGGCGAGTGTTGAGGCCAGGATCTTCCTCCCCATGACCAGCACTGCCACAAAAGCAGCTTCTTCAAGCCCTGTCTTGCCTGGGACTCAGCCTTCATCCACCCCTGCAGAGCAGAGAAATGGCAGTGACCACACTTGCTTGGTCTGCTCCATGGTGAACTCAGAATCACAGAATATCCTGAGCTGGAAGGGACCCACCAGGATCAGTGAACGCCTGTCCCTGCACAGACCCCCCAACAATCCCACCCTGGGCATCCCTGGCAGTGCTGTCCAAAGGCTCCTGGAGCTCTGGCAGCCTCGGGGCCGTGCCCATTCCCTGGGGAGCCTGGGCAGTGCCCAGCACCCTCTGGGGGAAGAACCTTTCCCTGCTCTGCAGCCTGAGCCTGCCCTGGCCCAGCTCCAGCCCTTCCCTGGCTCCTGTCCCTGTCCCAGAGCAGAGCTGGGAGCTGCCCCTCGGGAGGAGCTGCAGCCCCCGGGGAGCTCTGCCCTCAGTCTGCTCCAGCTGAACAACCCCAGTGCCCTCAGCTGCTCCTCATGGGCCCCTCCAGACCCTTCCCCATCCCCATGTCCCTCCTTGGGACACTCTCTAACAGTTTAATTTCTTTCTTATATCGTGGTGCCCAAAACTGTCCCCATGGCTCAAGGTGAGGCTGCCCCAGCCCAGAGCAGGGCTGGACAATCCCTCCCTGGCCTGGCCAGCAATGCTGGGCCTGATGCTCCCAGGACAGGGATGTCCCCCCTGGCTCCAGGGCACTGCTGACTCTTGTCCCTCTGGCCATCAACCAGGACCCCCAGGTCCCTTTCCACAGCTCTGCTCTCCAGCCTCTCATTCCCCAGTGTGCCCACCCAATGTCTCTGTAAGTGCTCACCCTGTTAGCAGCAATGCTCCTTCTCCAGGTCACGCTGCTCAGTTGCCACATCCTGACCCCAAAGTGGTGGGATGGTGGTGAAAGCATGGGGAGATGGTCCTGGGCTCCCAGAAGAAAAGGCTGCTTCCTACATAGGAATAAAAATAACCCCCTCCTGCAAGCACAGTCAGTACCTGACAGGCCTGGTAACTGATTTCCAGCTTCACTGCAAAAGTTGTTCCTCCACAGGTCACAGCCTCATGGGAAAACTTCATTTTTCAGTTGTACCCTGGCAAAGCAAGGGCACTGACAGGTGACCAGAGCCTTGGTGACACTCTGGGGCCACCTCAGCCCTGCACAAGGGGTTTGTGTGTTCAGCCAAGTGTTGGAGATGCACAAAGTGCTTCAAGTGCAGTGAAACCAACCCTGGTCTGACCAGGACCTGCAGGACCAGAGAGAGAACCAAACCCTCCTGATACTTACCCAAGGTTCAGGTGGAACCACCATGTGAGAAAGGGAGAGTGTGGGAAAGTGGATTTCAGGATAAAACCTCACCACAGAGCAGTCAAGTTGTTCTGGGAGAAAATTTCCTGTCAGAGAGTGTGGTCACACTGGAACCAAACCTTTTCTTAAGAGCAGGCCAAAACTGAATGACTGATTGCTAATTTCTCCTTTGTGGCAGAGCAGCTTCATTTTGAGCTTATAGGCTGTGCATTTCAGAGCTTTAAATGAATGGTTTGATAATAATAATAATGTCCTAACTCCAGCAGTACAGCAAATTAAATGTGATGCTCTGGTTGGAGGTTGAATAGACTTAGGATTGCATTAGTGTTTATGTTTGGATGTTAACAGAACAAAATAACCTGGTGTTACTGAATGGAAATCTGTTATCATCTGTCCTCAGGTAAATGCCAACATTTGGGGTTTTCCTTCAGATTTAGAATTTCAGTCAGGAATAGGATAGAATAGAATAGAATAGAATAGAATAGAATAGAATAGAATAGAATAGAATAGAATAGAATAGAATAGGTCCAGTAAGGGACCTACAGGAATCATCTGCCTGAGCAGGACTGACCCAAATTTAAAGCCTGTTGTTAAGGGCATTGTCCAAATGTTTCTTGAGCACTGTCATACCTGAGGCATCAAGAACCTCTCTGGGGACCCTGTTCCAGTGTTTGATCACCTTCTCACTAATGAAATGTTCCCTCAGATCAAGTCTGAACCTCCCTGGTGCAGCTTCTTCCCACTAGACAAAACCAGTTCTGGGCCAGTCACCAGGGATGGAATCAGCCAGGAGTGCCCATGTCTGTATAAAATCACAGTCAGGGGCTGTGTGTGAAGGAAATCATAGAATCACAGAAGAATGGAATGGTTTGGGCTGGGAGGGACCTTAAAGCCCATCCAGTCCCACCCCTGCCATGGGCAGGGACACCTTCCACTGTCCCAGGTTGCTCCAAGACCTGTCCAACCTGGCCTTGTTCATATTGGCAATGATGTGAAGTTGAGGAAACACAAAGTACTGCTGTTGAAATACATAAACATTTAGAATCCATGCATCAACCCAACCATGGAATTACATTTACTCATTTTCAAAAGAGAGAAAAGATTCCCACTTCAAAAGCAGTAACAAGTCAGAGCCCTGGTAGGACATTCACTGTGGATCACTCGTTAGCACCATGAATAGCTGTGTAATTAAACAAAAATTACAAGTAGTCTCACTGAGAGGGATGGAGTACTTACTTACATCAAGAGGAAATAATTTCATAATTCTTTTTCTAGATGTTTCCCATATTTTATGGCATTATGGCTTTCATGTTGGTTTAATTGGTAGAGCAGCAAGAAATGAAAGGAGATGTACCAAACGTGGTTCTGCCACGTTATTAGAAGTTGTATTCCTGGGAACTCAGCTGAGAACATTGTCCAGAGACATTTGGGACTGAGAAAACCTGGATCCAAAGTACCCTGAGAGGGAAGGAGGGTTTCTGTCATGTGGAGCCAGGCTGGGAGAGCTGGGGGTGCTCACCTGGAGAGGAGAAGGCTCCAGAGAGAGCTCAGAGCCCCTGCCAGGGCCTAAAGGGGCTCCAGGAGAGTTGGAGAGGGACTGGGGACAAGGGATGGAGGGACAGGACACAGGAAATGGCTTCCCACTGCCAGAGGACAGGGCTGGATGGGATATAGGGCAGGAATTGTTCCCTGGGAGGGTGGGCAGGCCCTGGCACAGGGTGCCCAGAGCAGCTGTGGCTGCCCCTGGATCCCTGGCAGTGTCCAGGGCCAGGCTGGACAGGGCTTGGAAGAGCCTGGGATAGTGGAAGGTGTCCCTGCCGTGGCAGGGGTGGCACTGGATGGGCTTTAAAGTCCTTTCCAACACGAGTCTGGGGTTCTGTTCCATGATTCCAGTCTATGGCAGCCCAAAAGCCTGGGACTGCAGCACACACTGACAAACCAGCTGACAAAAGTAAGTGACATCCCTGGGCTCTGCCAGGTGCTCTGTGGGAAGAGGGACAGCACAGGGACCCAGTGAAACCCCTTCCTCTGAGCTCAGCCCTGGTTCTGCTCCTCTGCTGCAGCACGGCCAGGGTGCTTTTATCTTTATGCTTTTCTAATTGTGCTTCATTGCCTCCAGAAACCCCAGGAAAAAAGGACTGTTTGTCATTACAACACTCTCAATTGGTGCCTTATTATACCCAACATTCACACCCTTTCCTGGGGATTACAGTGCTGATTCTTTATGGAAACTCAAGTACCTGGGGGAACCCCTGGAATTCATGGATTTACTACACTAGAGTGAGGACAGGCCAGTGCATGGCACTCACAGCTGGATCTCTCAGCAGATCAGAGTTATTTGGTTTGTGATAGCACAGAAAAACTTGTGCTCAGAACCCTGGATCCATAAAAAAACATCAGTGGACAGAAGTATATCACTGCTGGAATTGTCTCCTTGCTCCCAAAATAGAAGTGTAAAATACTGAAAGCATTGGAAAGTTTGCATTTTCTCTTTCCCTGTGCTCATGCTGGAGCAGCACCAAACGTTTATACCCAGGATCCTCCCCAGGCCCTGGTGCCCTTGCATGGCTCTGTGCCATGTCCTGGGACTCCTCTCCAGGCCCACTGCTTCCAGTCCCAATGGAATATGTTGGAAAACAGCTGTGGAAACCTGACTGGGCATTTGGCACGTCCTCCTCACTGCTGCTGTTCCTGCCCAACCCTGTGGCCAGGGTGCCAGGACACCCCTGGACTCCCTGGGGCTGGAAAGGTCCCTGGTCATCCCACGTCCCTGCACTGCCTCAGTTGGAAGTGGTGACAGGGTGTGACATGCCCAGGGGCACTGCTCCTCCTCACCCAGCCCCTCCTGTGCCCCCCTAGCCCCCAGAGTCACCCCTGGCTCAGCTCTGCCTCAGCTTCCCCACAGCTGCCAAGACCTCCAGCTCCTCTAGAAAGTTCTGACCTTTGTTTCTCTTCATTCCTGCATCTCTGGGCAGCCCCTGGAATTGTTCCTGGTGCCAGGCAGGGTCAGCAAAGCAACACATTGTGTGTCCTGCAGGGATGCAGCCCCAGCCCAGCCTGCTTTGGCCTTGGCACACATGGGCTCACACCTGAGCTAAAATTCTTCCAGAAGGCTTTCACAGAGGGAATCCAAGCTCCTGAGCGAGAACCAAAGCTCCCTGGCCCTGTGCTGCTGCTCAGCTGCTCCTCAAGGTGCTCTCCCAGCCCAGCTCTGCACTTGGGCTCCCAGCTGGGCTCAGTTTTGCCTCCCTCTCCACAACAGGCTGCCAGGGCCTGCCAGGGCTGCAGGAGAGCCCCAGTCCCTGATTTTCGGGATTGCTGTGCCCGGAGGGATGGAATGACTCACAGTCTGGCAGCCAGCTGGGAAGTTCCCATGAACATAAGCCAGGCTGATGGTGCAAGCAAATATCTATTCCCAAGAGTCAAGCAGGAGCAACACATTCACAGATGCTATAAAGAGACAGAGAAACAAAAGCAAACCAGACCTGGGCCTGCCAAGATGAGCCAAAAGCTTCTCTCATTCTCCTCTACCCCTGGCCAAGTGTCCTGTGCAGGCTCTCTGCCCTCAAGCTCACAGGCACCGGGCAGGACCTGGGGCTGAGATCGCTCCCTTGCCTTTGGATAACTTTCCTTCTTGGAGATGGGTCTGAAGGAAGACCCAGGAACATTTACCCACTTCTCCAAGGGGTACCACATTTGCTGGATTAATTAGCAGATGTCCCTAGCACTGCACCCAGTCCCCACACATCTACCTGTGGACTCCATCACTGGACAGACACTCTGAAAATGTCTCTCTCCTCCTGACCAACCACATTCCTGCTGCTCCACCACAGACACTTCTCCACCTTCCATAAAAACCTCCTTAACTCAGCAGCCACCCCCAGTGAGCTCTTGTAAGACTGACCCAGATGGCTCCTAGGATGCTGTGACAGCCATCACCCCTCCCTGGGGACACACAGAGCCTCTGGCCTTTAATCTGCCCTGGGAGAGCTGCAGTGACACAGCTGATGTGTCCCACCACTCCCCACCCCATCACTGAGTGCTGTGGAGCTGCCAGGGACAGCCTCATCCCCACCCCTGGCCAGGGGACACTTTATCCCCCTGAGAGTCTGTGGGGCCAGAAGTCCAATGTGAAAGGCTCCAATCTCTTGGAGAGTCCAGAAGAGCATCCAACACCATCGCTCTCAGGCTGCGTATGTGCTGAGTGAAAAAAAATTCCCGTCCTTTGTTTTATTTTTTTTTGCCCAATTATTCCCTTCCTCTCCTGTCTGAACCAGAGGGACCAAGCAATGTTGCTGGTACCCTACAGACTGGCCCGCTTGGATTGGAGCCTCTCCAGTTTTCCACAGCCAAAACCACAAAACCACTGTCAAACCACAACCTCTTCACCTGGAGAACACTCAGAGCAGCAGCCTGGGGTGGGAGTCAGGTGCTTGGCCATGGCCCCCATTGCTGTTTCAGACACATCAGGGCAGCCAAAGCACCTAGGACACATCTCACAGCTCCTGCAGACCTGGTCAGAAGAAGGAAGTTGGGTAGGAGCTCACAGGCCATCTCTGCAGGCACTGGGAGCCAATGTTGCTGTGCCTGAGCCCTGTGCTGAGGCCCAGCACTGGGGCCACCAGCCCAGGCCACTGGAAATCTTCCAGCCTGGAAGCTGCAGGAGGGGCAGCTGATGGGTAGTTTGGATCCCAGGCAAGATCCTGTCCAGTCTGGGTGTTCCCTGGCACATAGGGAGTGATGCCCAAGCTCTCAGCCCTCCCTGTGGGATGTTTGGTCTCCATGTCATCACCCCAGCCCTCTCCCTGGCCATGGAAGTGCAGAGCATTTTCCTGTCTGCAGAGGTGGCCTTGTGCCAGGCTTTCAGTGGAAGGATTTGTTACTCTGCTCCCCCAAGGACTCAGCAGTGGTAATTTTCCTGTCCTGGTCGTATTTCCCACCTGGTATATGGCATTTCTCTGCACAGCTTCCTCCTCAGCTGGGGATGAATGTCAGCCAAGACAGCAGGAGCCGAGAGAGACGCAACAGAAACATCTCAGGGTGAGACAGTCTGGCACAAGGGCACGTTCAGCACCAACATCTGCTGAAGGCAGCACAGGAAATGCATATTGTCCTTGTCCTCAGGGCCGTGGGTCACCCTACACCACCCAGGAGGGGGCTCTGGGCAGGATGACCAGCAGGACTGAGACAGGAACCTTCAGGCAAGGGTTCAGAGAGCCAAAATCAGCCCTCCAGAGAGAGGGACAGATCAGGCCTTCCCCATTTCCACACAGCCCCTGACAGGCTTCGGACAGGGGATACTGGAGCCAGGACTGGGGGAAAAAAGGGTCCTGGAGTAGCACTGGAGCACCTGAGTCACCACCCCAGCTCTCTGATGGGAAACAGCTGCTCATCCAGGGATGAGTGGCCACAGCACTTGTGCCAAGGGGCTGAGGTCTCATCCCTTGGGCTCAGCCCTCTCACACCTCCAGCCACTTTTCTGAAAGTCATTGTCCCTTTGGAGGAAAATAAGAAGAACTTCACCTCCCTCTGGAGCCAGCCTGGCAGCTCTGAGTGCAGCAGGGTTGTTCCTGTGGCTGCACTGGAGGGTGGATTTGGGTGGGGCTGGAAGTGGAGCAGCAGTGGTGGTGCTGAGACCTGCAGACCCAGTGCAGCCCAGTGACAGCACCTCTCTGTCTGCCCCAATCAAAGGGTGTTTACCCAGCCTGTGGGGGATCACTTGATTGAAATCACATCCCCAGAGCCCCAGTCATGCTTGTCTGCCTGCCAGGCCTCCCCACCTCCTCCAGAGCCCTGACCACATCTGAGGCTCCCAGAAGAGCACAGGACTGAGCAGATGCCAGCAGATAACAAGTCAGGCCCTGCTTGAATTCTTGGTGCTTTCTCCTGTCCCTCCAGCCATGGGAGCCAGCCCAGCTTTCCCTGGAGTTTTCACACAGACATTGTGTGGAGAACTGTCACTGACCCAAACAGCTCATGGCAGAAACAGCTTCACCAGCACATGGAACATGCCTGGAGAAGTTGGATGACACAGATGGGGACTGCCCTGAGAGCTGGTCTTAAGTCCCACCAGTGAGTCTCAAGACCAACAAGTCTGCCTGTTCCTCCAGGATGCCAAGTCCATGTCAAATCAGACAACTTGACCATGATCCTCTGTAGCCCAAAACCCCACATTTTTGGTATGTAAATAAATGAAAAACCTGATTTTTATCATCCTGTCTGGCTGCCTTGCTTGTTCCAAGGTGCATTCTTTCCCAGGAAACACCCAGGAAGGCAGCTCTGGACACCAGCACAGACTGAGGACGATGCTGCGTGCTGCAGAAAGTTGTCACTGCAGCAGACATTAGAGCATCCCTCCAACTGCAGCAATCAGCTGTCAGAGCAATCAAAAGGAGCTGGAAAGTTCCTATACGAGGGTAAATTGAGTTGTTATCACACAGTTCAGGATTGATGAGAAAACTTTGGTTTGCACTTTAACAGCCCCTTTCATCTGCAGAGCTCAGAACACTTGAAAATGTTTATAAATAAGCTCCACATCTCTCCAGAGGAGACTTTATTCCCCTTTTAATGCCAGCCAAGTGCACGGGGAAGAGCTGAGCAACTCAGCAGAGATCTGAGTTTGATACTGGGAGCAGAGACCCCTCTCCTGCTGCTCTGACTCCTATGGCAAAGAGCCAAATCCTCTCAACATCTTGATGCCAGACACAGGACTGACAAAAAGGGCATCTCCAGAGAACTTTAACAAGGCCCCAAAACTGATGTTCCTCACCACTAAACCCTTTTATCAGACATCTTCATCTTGTGTTGCTGTCTGAGCCATTCCCAGTGAGCAAACCTCCCTTGTGAGGCACAGGAAAGGAACCCACAGCATATCCCAAAATCTCCAGATTACCCAGGCAAGCCAGCACAGATACTGAGATTTTACCTGCCCTGAGCACAGCTGCTCTCTTGTTTCCCAAAACCCAGTCTGCTTCAACAGAAGTGTCCAAAAATCCTCTTTAGCTGTCCCAATGCTTAAGACATTGCTGATGACAGTAAGATGGGGGTTTGATCCCTATGGGGCATTTGCTCATGTTGGACCCGATGATCCTTGTGGGTCCCTTCCAGCTCAGGATGATGAAGTGTGGGAGCAGAGCAGCCCCAGTGGGAGGCAGTAGGGCAGAAGGGGCAGTGGGGTGGGAGGTCCTGGCCTCCATCAGCCCTTTCCTGGCCATTGTCCCTGTGCCACCCACAGCAGCCACCCAGCCTCCTCTGGCTCTTCCCCCTGCAGAGCCCAAACCTCCCCAAATCCCATTTGGGCGCATCCCCCAAACCTCAGAGCCAAATCCCTTGGGATGGGTGGGCTCCCACCCACCACAGGCTCTGTCCTCTGGGCTCCCACCCACCACAGGCTCTGTCCTCTTCCAGCTGACCAGGGAGGCTGCACTGGTGGTAGGAACAGACCCCAGGACAGAGAGGAAACTCAGCCTCCTGTCCCGGGAGCCTTTCCTGGCCTTCCCAGAATAGCCCCGTTGTTCTGCAGCCCCTTGTCTGCTCTTCCAGCCCGGCCCTCATTAACTCCTTTTCTGCAGCCTCGTTAGTGCCGGGGATCAATGGGCCGATTGTTCCCCCGCGCCCTCAATGAAGGGGGATTTTGTTTATTAAAAAGTCATGCTGGTGGTGAGGAGCTCCTCAGAGCCAAAAATAACTGAGGCCGCGATTGTTTCCTCGCTGCTCCCTTATCTGCTCCAGAGGACTCTCGAGCAGAGCCGCAGCCGGAGCAGATGCAGCTCCTGCTAAAAATACCTTGGAGCGAGGAGCAGGAGACGTCAGCGGAGCTGCAAAGGGCATTAGCGAAGCTCTCAGACATGCAGGGCCACCGGCCACGCCGGAGAGGGGCTCCAGATGTTTGCCGAGGGTGCCAGGATGCCGCTGGGGTGTCCATCCCTTGGCTCTGGGGCACGCACAGCACATTTCAGCCCCCTGAGGTGCTCTCTGGAGATTTTCTTTGGGGAAACTGCAGAGGCAACGGAGCAGAGGGCAGAAATCCACAGCTCCATCAGGGAGCCTCCAAAAGAGGCTGGGATCAACACAGGGTCTCCCCAGAGCCCAGCATTGCCTGGTCTCTGGTCTCTGGGGGTTGTTCAGGGCTCCCTGCAGACGGGCAGCACAGCCCAAGGGGTCCAAGCCCCATGGCTGGAACACCCAGCCGAGCAGGCTGCATCAGCCACAGGTTTGGTTGGCCCTCCCAGACAAAATGTTTGTGTCTTCCAAACAACCCAGAGGCTTTTCCTGCTGCTGGGATGCAGGGTGGGCACTTGGAGGACACACACACAGAGCTTTCCTTGTGCCACCTTTTCCATCCACCCAACCCAGGGAATCTTTTTGCTTCCCAGAGAGTCTCTTGGCATGAGGTCCAGCATTTCCTGACCACCAGCCCAACCCCACCCCCAGCCCTCAGCCCTCCTGGCACCAGTGGTGAGGAGCTGCGTGCCAGCCCTGCTCCACAGCTGTGCTCCATCCTGGCAGCAGGGAGAAGGAACCAGATGAGCAGCAGATCCAAGCAGGTCCCAGAGGTGCCCTTCACCCTTTCTCCAAGCCCACGGAACATCCTACAAACCGTGCACATGTTATAGATGAGTAATGAGATGGTTGGCTCTCACAAGGGATGAATATTATGTGTATGCTAAGAGAAGCTTTATTGATGTATAGTTACATTATTGTGATTTGTTGTTTGGACGTCCTCTGTTCTCCCCACAGTCCCCTTTCCCCGGTGTGGTTGCCAAGGGCCAGCCGTGGCAGTCAGAACATGGCGGACGGGCTGTGCCTGTGCATGGGGCCTGTGGGAGGAGGGGAGGGTTGTTACTATAGCAACAGCTGCCCACCAATCACGATGTAACAAAGTGATCTCCACCAATGGACGGCAAAGGAGGAGTTGATTGGCAGCCCTTGGGCGGGGCCAGGGTTACCTGGTGCAACACCGGGGTATAAAAGGCAGAGCAGCCATGTTGTGGGCGAGGGCATGGTGGTTTAGTCTCATGCTCCCGGCGCTGTAATTTTCCTTATGCAGTCATTTTGTTGTATTTTGTTAAGGTTTAATAAACCTTTGACATTTTTTAAAGTAAGCATCACTTTTGAAGTTTTTAAAGTGAGCATTTCTCACACACGCAACAGTGGCTTCCCACCAACTCCCTGTGAACCACTCTCCCCATTTTACCAGCTGTTCCCTGACATTATTTACTTGATTTAATTTAAGGCCAAAAGCCTCTGGGCCACTCTGAACCCTGGAGGGCAGAGCTTGCCCAGGACACGGTGCTGGTGATTCTCTGCCCAGATCCACTCCCCAGAAGGACAAGATATGAACTCTTCAAAGCAATCTGGGACAAGAAGAGTGATCCCCCACATGCCAGGCTCCTGTGGGATATTCTGGCAGGGGCAGTGTCCATTGCCCGTGGCAGCCCTCATGGGAGCAGCACATCAGAGCCAGCCCTGGCCCCTCTGGCCGTCCCTGACTCCAGACACAGCTCCATGGTCCTGCTGGGATTTTACTGCAGGAGCATTTCGAGGCTCAGGGTGGGGGAACCTTCACTGAAGGACCCAGCAGCTTTGGAAAGTCTCCCTGCTGCTTTTCCAAGAGCCTGATTTTGGCTTTCTGGCTCGAACACACCACTCATTTTTCTGCAGCAATGAAGATAAACGTCAATAAATCTTCCGCAGTCATTCCACAGGGCCAAGAGTGATCTCAGCCCTGAAGCATTTCAGTATCCTGCAGTTACACCCTGAGCCCCCATCCAGCAAACTCAGCCTGTCCAGAGCCTCAAACACACAAGTCCCTCCTTCAAGGAGGTGCCCAGTCCCTCTGAAGTCAATGCCACCTCTGTGCTCCAGGGTTTGACTGGATCAGCTCCCGGACAAGCAGCCTGTGTGCAGAGAGTGCTGGCGGTGCCAAAGCCCCCTTGCAGTGCTGCTCCTGGGGTCCCAGGTGTTCTGCTGCCTCTTCTCCTCATAGCTCCCACCAGCCAGCCCCCAGCAGTGTCACCCCAGGCTTCACAGCCTCTGGAGGCTGTTTGTTCACGGGTCAAGGCACATCTGTTCTCCTCTTTGCCCCTTAAACAAGGCCTTGAGAAGCGGGGTGATCCTCTGTCTTCTTCTACATGAATTCCCAGCAAATGGCCACTCCTCTGGAAAGGCAAAGTCCTTTTCCAGCTGGATGAGCAGGTAGGAATGGGGGGATCCTGCATTGCAGCAGGCCCAGCTGATGGACACTTCTCAGCCAGTGGGATTTTTCCAACACCTTTCAGTGGTACCACAGCACCGTGGGCGATGCAGGACCCTGGTGCATCCTGCTGGCTTCTGCCTTCTCCCTTCTGCTCCTTGCAGACATCCAGCCCAGGCAGCTGTGCCTCCTTGTCCAGCCATGGGGTCACTGCCCTGCCCAGCACGAGCTGTCTGCTCCATGGAATCTGCTGGAGAGAGCAGGAAGGGGGCAGCTCAGCTCCACAGCACAGCTGGGTGCAGGCAGGGCACCCTGAGGATGCTGCTTTAAGGGATAAGGAATTGAGGCCTGGACTGAGCCAGCACCGGTGGGGGGCTGGAGCTGGAAATGGAGTTATGGATCTGCAGCACATGGTGGGGAACCAGGAGCTCCCCATTCCTCCACCTGCTCAGGGGAGCAGGATTGTTCCCGTGCTGGACATGCAAAGATTGGATTTGGTCACAAAATTCAGTGGGAAGCACATGTTATTCTGTAGTTCCCAGGTTCTCATCCAGCCCAAAGGCAGCAAATATTGCTCTACATCAGACACACCCAAGCCAATCTTTGCCAGCCAGGGTGGGTGACCCAGCTGCTGGAGCAGAAACCCCTTCTCCTTGCAGCAGGACAATGTGAATGTTTCACTCAGCTGGTTTACAGCTTGAATTCCCTTCCCTTTGCTTTTCCTGGGTGAGCAGGACTTGCCTCGTGCCTAAACTGCCATGAGCTGCAGGGTCTGCAGTGCCACAGCCTTGTTTCCCACCCTAATTTCAGTCTGGTCAGCATTATCAGGGGGTGGCCCTTGCCAAACAACTTGACCTTGCAGAGTACCCATGAAAACAGACTGTTTCCAACCACCCCGAGAAGGCTCTTATCAGAAAATTAGCTTAGAAATTCCTCAGCACCCAGAGATGGTGCCAGGTCATGGCTCTTATCTTCTGCAGTTGCTGCAGTAAAGGGAACATCCAGTGTGTTCAAGGGAAACACAGAATTAATCGTCCTGGAGCTGGGATGGAGCCCAAAGAAATTGAGGGTAATTTTTTTTTCCATCCTCTGAGTTTCTGATGTTCAAAATGTCTCATTGTTCCTTTGCAGTTGTTCTGCTCCAGTTCAAACACAGGTACACAACAAATACAAGCACCTATTTGAAATACAATTATTAAAAATTTGCACCTTGGGAAAGAAGGTGAAGGAAATCTGAGGGATCCTCCTCTGAAAGTGACTGTGAACAACATTCCTGAACATCTCCATTCCTCTCCAAGACCGCCAGAAAATCTATTTGATAGAATCCCAGAA
>VXBB01015803.1:31879-79218 GCA_013399915.1 Illadopsis cleaveri | reverse complement strand
GGTCTCACCTGAGGGGAGCAAGGGACACCCTCTCCCCCCTCACAGCAAATCCCATTTCCAGTCCAGGTTACACTGACCTGGCTAAAGACCAGTTTGCCACCAAAATGTTACATTTTCAATTGGTCACCTTATCCCAGGGAACCAACCTGAGCAAGGTGCACATTTCCCTGGAGCAATCCCAGTGAGGTGGGGTAGGGCAGGCAGGATGGTTCTCTCCTGCCCCTGCCCTCAGGGAGCACAGGGAGATCCAGCCCAGAGCAGTTCCATGGGGCACAGGGGTCCCTGTCCCTCATGGGGACACAGCCAGCCCTGCCTGGTGCAGGAGCAGGGCCAGCCCCACTCCCACAGCCCCAGCAGCTGGGGACACGTGCTCTCCATCACTCCCGTGCTGCTGGGACCTGCCACAGCAGCTGGAACGGGGCTGTTCCTCCCCTGCAGACACAGGCCAGCCTTTATTTGGTCTCTGCATGTGCACGAAGGCATGGGCTGCTTGCAAACGCCTTTGGAAAACTGCTGGCAGTCAAGCAGGGAAGTTCCCCACAAGTTCTCAGCCACAAAGATACCCAAACTCCAGGGCCATTTCCAGCCCTCTCTCCTGCATGTGCTGGGTGAGCATCCGAGGATGCTGGGGAGCTTTGTCCTGGCATCTTGCCCAAGCCTGACTGATTCCATGCCCAGCTGAGCCTGGCTGCAGAGCTGGACGTTATTCCTTTTGGAACGTGCTGCAGAGGGAGCTTCAAGATCCCAAAAGATTTCAAAGAAAACCCAAGAGCCTGGTGAGAGTCACTGAGTGGATGGCAGGTCCTTTATGTTCTGGCATGGACAATGTCTGAACTTGGCCACAGAATCCCAGAATCATTTGGGTTGGAAATTCCCTCCAAGCCCATTGAGTCCAGGCTGTGGCCAACGCTCACCTTGTCCCCAGCCCAGAGCACTGAGTGCCATGGCCAGGCCTTCCTTGGACACCTCCAGAGATGGGGACTCCAGACCTCCCAGAACAGCCCCTTCCAGGGCCTGACCACCCTTTCCATGGGGAAATTCCTCCTGATGTCCAGCCTGAGTCTCCCTGGCCCAGCCTGAGGCCGTTCCCTCTCCGCCTGTCCCTGTTCCCTGGGAGCAGAGCCCGACTCCCCCCCCCGGCTGTCCCCTCCTGTCAGGGAGTTGTGCAGAGCCACAAGGCCCCCCTGAGCCTCCTTTTCTCCAGGCTGAGCCCCTTGCCCAGCTACTCAGCCTCTCCTCATGAGTTTTACCCCTACACCCTTCAGACCATGTGGCCAACCCTGTCCCACTCCCCCACCTGTACCTGGGGTGGTTACACTGAGTTCCTTCACAGCCTTTTACTGTAAATTCACTTTCCAGAGCCTGGTTCAATCCTTGAGGCAGACAGGGAACCACATCCAAGGGCCAGTTGTTGGCTTCCCACCAGGTTCCACCCCCCTGAAGGATCCCAGCACAGCAGAGCCCCCCCCCTGCAAGGCCTCGAGCCCACAGGTACAGACTGGAAACAGCTGTTGGACAGATGTGCTGCAGACAGGCAAAGGCTCTCAGCCTGCAAGGGTTGCTCCAGTAACACCCAAACACAAACCTCACCTCCAAAGGCTTTGAGCCTTGCCATCAGCACAACAGGAGACAACAAAGTGATGGAATCTCCACCCTGCAGAAACCCCCTGGAAGCACCAGCTTGGCTTGGATTTGCAGAAAAAAAAAGCCAAGAAACTGAGCACTGTTCCCACTGGGAACAGGCAGCGGGAACAGCCCTGGGACAAATCCATGGAGTGCAGCATCCCCAGCAGTGAGTGGGAGGTGGAGGAGAGAGCAGAGGGATGGTGGAAGGAGCAGGTGGTCACCAGAGATGGACTCTGGTCCCACTGGGGGCACTGGGTCTAAGTGGAATTGCTCTGGAGCTACTCAGCCTCCAGCAGTGCCATGTCCTGCTGCAATTCCAGGGAATGCTGTCTGAAGAGGGACCTCTGGGGTCAACCCCAGAGCAGCTGCACTTCCAGACTCATCAGATCAGTGCAGTCCAACATGAGGGATCTCCTGCAGCCCCAGCGCTGCCTCCTGCCCCACCACGGGGACCAGGGGCTTGATCACCCCTGTTTGGGGTGGCCCCTTCCAGCAGCTGCTCCCAGAGCACAGGGCCATGGAGGGGACACAGGGGACATCCCCTTGCATGAGCTGGGCCAACACACTGCACAACACTTCCCGTGGAGCTGCCCACGAAGTGCTGGAATCCTTGGAGCAGGGAGCAGAACTCTCCCATCCCTGCTCCAACCACGGGCTGCCTGAGGCACTCAGTGGTTTCAGCTGACAAAGCCCAGTCCCTTTTCTTCCACCTCCTCAACCAGTTGAAGTCCTGCTCTGCCAAATCCCACCACATGCCCTGGCACCAGAAACCTGGTTCAGGGTGAGCCCACCAGGACACTCTGTCCTTCTGGGCTACCTGCAAGTTCAGGAGCTGGGAATCACACAAGACCTCTGGCCTTGGCCTCAGCCCCTGCACTCCCTCACTGCCAGGCACCTCCCCAATTTCTGGCCCATTGTTTTAAGGAGAAACAGCACCCAATCCATGCTTTCCATTCAGGAGTGGTCAGGAGCTGGCCTTGGATTCACTTGGGAGCTGCCAGTGCCCCCCTGCAGCCCCCCCTGTGCTGCTGTGGCCACGGCTTTGCTGAGGATCTGAGGACAAGGGACACTCATGTGTCCTGTGCCAGCCCCAGCCACGTGGCACAGGCAGCACAGAGGTGACTCCTGGAGCTGAATCACCTCACGACCCTGAGCCTGTCATGTCCCTTGTGACTCATCCCACAGTGCCACCAGGCAGGGGTTGGCCAGGCTGCCACTCCCTTCCCATCCCTGCCCTGCCTGATAACAGCTCCATCCCAAGCCTGTTCTGACCTGGGCTTTTCCATCTTTGGAGGAGCCCTGCTGCAGGACAGCCGTGCTGAGGTCAGAGGACAGGAAGAGTTGTGACATTTTGAGTGGCATCACCTCTGTCATGTGCAGGAGGAGCCTCATCACCTGGGGTCAGTGTGGGAGGCACCCACCTTTACCCTCCAGATTCCCACCTGCTGCCCCATCCCTGCTGTTTTCCACAGCCAGGCACCAGCCCATGGTGCAACCCCACAGAGCAGAAAAGATCCTGGGCTGCAGAAATGGGAGTGTGCACAACAAAGGCAGGAGAAAAGCAAAGAAGGCGGGATGGAGGGCAGGAGAGAACAACATGGTGAAACCACAGCAGCAACACTCTGTGGATGATGTCAGCCCAGACCAGCCCCAGCTCCAGCTCTCAGCCCTGCTCACAGAGGCCCCCTCTGGTTCCAAAAGCCCTGGGAGAGCTCAGTCCTCCCATGGGAAACCAGAGCATTGGAGCCCTGGGGCTCCAATCCAGGGCATCCTCACCAGGGAGCTGGGCAGAGGTTGGGTTTAACTTTGCTTTTCCAGGGCATTTCTGTAGTTTACAGGAAAAGGAGCCTCAAGTGGCTCCTATAAACACACCTGTGCCTGTGGAAGAGCAGCCACCCCCAAGAAGAGACCCCCAGGCTTCCGGGCCCCCTCTTAGGGGAGGCAGCAGGAGGCCACATTTGTGAACAGGAATTTTTTTTAAAAAAACAAACAACAATTTGAGGGATTTCATCCAGAGGAACGAGTGCTGTGACTGTTCGTTTTCCTGACCTGGAACATGCAGATCTTCAGCACTCCCATGTCCAAAACAATGTGGGAATCACTGGACTAAGGATGGATATGCTGGGATGGGGTGGAGCCCAGGAATACCCCAAACCCCTACTCTGGCCAAGATTGGGGCACTGCCAACCCCACAGCCAAAGGGGTTAAACCCTGCAGGGATCCACCAACAAACCAGAGCTGCCAACCTTGTGCTGCACTTGGTTTGTGCCAGCCTTGGAAGAGCCACATCTGGGGAGGGCTCCTCACAACACTGGCATTCGAACACCCAGGAACTGCCACAGCAAAGATTTGTCACCAGCAGAGAGTGTGTGGCACGTCAGGAGCTCAGGAGGGTGAGACAAGAACAGGAGATTCTCCCAGGGCTTTATTTCCATTGACAGCTGCAGTTATTTTGAGAGCTTGGCACAATGAAAAGTGCATTTGCAGGGGCCAGTTGGATCCAGGAAAAAAGGAGATATGTATTTCTTTAAGAAAAATACAACACCACTGTTGCTTGATTGGAAAAAGACCAGGTTTTGTTTTTCTGGTTGTTATTTTTTTCCTTAGTTGGAGTTCCTCTGACATTCTGCAGCATTTTAAGGTTTTTCCAGAAAATGAGGAGCAGCCCCAGCCCTGCCAGGAGCAGTTACTGAGCCACCAGGGCTAAAAGTGGCAAAAGCACTGAAGGTTTCCAGAAGCCACAGCTGGAAATAACTGAGCACAGCACCACAGGAGAGCACAGGGCAGCCAGTAGGGCTCCACACAATCCCTGCTCCAGCCCGGGGCTTTCCATCCCTGTCTCCTCATCTTGGAGGAGTCTGGCATTTCCTGATGACTCCGTGCAGCCATGGAAAAGTGGGAGCAGGAGCAGGATGGTCTCTGAGCAGAGAAAACAGGGCGCTCAGCAGCAGAGGGCTTTGAATTTGTGGTGCCTGGGGGAAGTACTAGAGGTGGAATCATGGAATCCCAGACTGGATCAGGTTGGAAGGGTTCTTTCCTCAGTCAGGGACACCTCCCACTGTCCCAGGTTGCTCCAAGCCCCGTCCATCCTGGCCTTGGACACTGCCAGGGATCCAGGGGCAGCCACAGCTGCTCTGGGCACCCTGTGCCAGGGCCTGCCCACCCTCCCAGGGAACAATTCCTTCCCAATATCCTAAACTGACTCAGTTTGAAGCCATTTCCCTTGTCCTGTCACTCCATGGGGAGCAGGACCCAGGTGCTTGTTGTTTTTCCTGAGTCCCACCTGAAATCTGGCCGTGATGCTCTGAGGACAAAGCCTGTGGCCGTGGCCCAGCAGTGTCCCCAGCCAGCCCAGCTGTGTCTGCCACATGGAAAGGCCCACTGGGAGGACCCTGCAGCACTGCAGGGTGAGAACTCCCCCATCTCTCACCTGGCTTCACTAGCACTTACTTTCATCACAGGTGGCAGGAGCAGAGCTGCACCAGGGCTGGGCAGGGGCAGCAGAGTGTGCTGGGTAGGGTGGGGAGGACCAGGGAGAGGAAGAGGAGCAGAAAAGCCATGGGACCCCCCTGCTGGGTCCCACTGCTCCTGCTGTATCACTGCAGGTTTGGGTGGTGCCTCTCCTCACTGCCCAGGCTGAGCCCAGTTCCAGCTAAGCCCAGCTTCAGCTGAGCCCCATTTAAGCTGTGCCCAGCTTCAGTTGAGCTCAATTTCAGCTGAGCCCAGATATGAGGATGCTGATCCAAACACTCTCAGCCAGAGAAACACAGCAGAGAACAGAGAGGATGGAAGGCCAAGGAGTAGGACCCGCATTCAATGGGTTTCAAAATCCCACCCAAGAAATGGAGCATTTGGGGAGATAGGACCCTCAGGGTTAAAACAGCAGCTGAATTCCCCAAACCTGTCTTTATCCAGCAAACAGGAGCTTCAGCCACTTCCAGAAACAGGAGATGAGCAGAACAAGAGGATGGAACCAGAAAACCCAAGCACAAGTGGTCTTTGAAACCAGAGCCTGGAAACACCTCAAGCATCTGACCCTTTTATAGAGTTTAAGCTGGTGGTGCCACACCTGACTCCACAAATCTGTGCAGCCACAAACACAAGCAGGACATCCTCTTCCCACCTTCCTCAGGAGGCTTTTCCCCTCCAGGTCCAGGAGAAATCAAGTTCTTGTCCTGGTCTGTGGGGACAAAGTGGCACATCAGGAGTCTCCTCTTCCTATGCAGGTGCAAATCAATAACCTCCTGCTGGGGTCTGTGGCTCTGCAGGTCACAGGAGGTGAGGGCTGACAGCTCAGCTGGAGCCCAGCATGCTCTGGAGGATGGAACCTGCCTGGATGAGGAGCCAGTGAGGGCTGACACATTTCCCAGCCAACTTCCCTGGGCAGAGGGGGCAGAGCCCTTGAAACCTTTTCAGACAAAAGGATGGACTAGGAGGTCCCAGCTGAGACCCCTCTGGATCTTCAGTGGTGGCCCTGGAGCTGCTCCTGAGGCTCCTCTTGTGCAGGAGAGGAGGGACAGGGAGGGATTGTCCCTTGGGAGGTCACTCTGCCACCATGCTCGGAGTCCTGTGCTGGAGACTCCAGCAAATCCCCCAAATTTGGGGACTCCAAATTGCCCAGAATCCCAAAGCTGCCCACAGGGAGCCCGAGCATTGCTCTGTGTGCAGAGAGCAGCCTGGCTGGAGCCTCAGCTGTGGGAAGGGCAGGGGGAGCTCTCCTGGGAATGACTTCCCTGGCACGTGGACACAGCAGAGTAGAGCAGGCAGAGCCCACTCCACTCCTTGCCAGAGTCAATTCCTGGGCTCTGATGGAGCTGCAGTAATGAGTGTGTCCATAATTATCATCTCATTAATGCCGTGCCAGTGCTTCAGGAACTATTGTTTTATGGCTCAGCCATAAAAGCTCACACTATTTAAAACATGATTTTCAGGGGCTCCCATCCTACTTCCTTCCTCTCTATTTATTTTAGGAAAGGAAAGATTGGCTGGATCAACTTATCAGACTTCCTACCTCTGGCAACACTTGTGCTCCCTGAAAGATCATCTAGTTAATTAAGTCGATTGTTTGCACACAAATGACAAATTAAATAAAATACGTAGGGCAATAGCTGCAGGAGCCATCAGGATCTCCATCCACACCTGAGCCCTGCACAGCTATTGCTGCTGCTCAGGCATGGGGTGGCCAAAAAAAGAGATTTTAGGAATTTCCTCTAGAAAACACAGCAATGTGGAGATCAAAATTCCCAGTCAGGGAGGTGAGCTTTTGTGATAGGGGACAGGGCAGCTGGGCACAGCAGAGATGTCACCCTGAGCTCCACGGGGCCATCCCACAGCCCAACCCAGCCCAAAATTTGGCTCTCAGGTCCCATCTTTTACCCACAACCAAACAGGTTCTGAGTGGTCAGAGGGCAAAGGGAAGGACTTTTCTCTCAGCTCCAGCATCAACACAATGGACCCATCCTTAAACTATGGAATTTAATTTTTTCCTTGTAGAAAAACACAGGATTCATCTTCACATGAGGCCTTTGGCCTCTTGCAGCTCTGTCCTGCATCTCTTGTGTCTGGGGGGACATTGTCCATGTCCAGCTGCAAAGCTCCTCAGTGTGCCAGGGGTGCATCCCTGGGGTCTCTGCCCCCATTCCCCACAGACCAGGCATGTCCCCAGCCCCTGGACAGGTCAGCTGGGACTGGGGTTGATCTGGGTCCCTTCCAGCAATGAGACCTCTCCTTCTCTGGGGGCTTTTTTTCTGCTGTGCCAGCTTTGCCATGAGAACATCTGTCCTGTTATGCCAGCTGAAGGTCTGTAAGCTGCCACATGCTGTGGCTGTTGTCCCCTGTTGTGTCACCAAGAGAAGTTTGGCTCCATCACCTTTTCTGCTGTCCTTCCCAAAGCTGTGACATCCCACCCCTCTCCATCCCTCCACCTCAGCAGCCTCTACAGGATTCCCTTTGATTTCTCCACAGCCCTCTTGAGCTGGCTGGAGAGAACAGGGCACAAAATCAGCTGCACACGTCCAAAACCCCCATGTCAAGCCTGGGAGCTCCATCCAAGAGCAGAGCAGAGCTTGTTTGGCTCCGGGGATCAGCTTTCAGCACGTGAGCCCGTTCTGCCCTGGGAGGTTTGTTTGGTGCTCTGTGACCCATCACAGCTGTCCCCAGGCCAGGAACAGGAGTTTCACCTGCTTGTCTTTGTCTAGAAAATCACATTAGGGACAGCAGGGCTGCTCCCCCGAGGAGCTGACGCATGGCCTGGGTGGAACTTTCCATGAGAAACACGTGTGGCCCCAAATAATTGTCCCATTAGTTCAGGAAGGGACAAGAAATTACTTGCAAATGGTTCCTGTGCTAACATTCCATCCACAGCCCCCACCTGCTCCTGCTTGGCTCTTCTTCCTCTCCCCCACCTTCCTCCACCTCTCCCTCTGCCAAGGGAGAAAAGCAGGGAATTGAGGGATCCCAGATTTTCCCAAGATGAAAATCCCAATATCAGCTCCATCCCTGCCTGTGCCCTGTGCATAAAGGGAATGGGGGTGCTGGCAGTGGGTCACTCTGAGGAGCAGGTCCCCCTCATCCCCTGCCTGTGTTCCAGCCCTGCTCAGCCACAAATAAAAGTATTTTTCACCCTCCTTTTCTCCATCCTCCCCTGGCCTCGAGGCTGGCTGCACTCAGCATTATCCACTTTCCTCCCCAGCTCCAGTGAATGTGTGAGCTGGATGGGCTGAGTAAAAATGACCTCATGCAGGGAAGAATCAGAAAATGAGCAATGAGAGGGACACAACAATGCTTCCCCAATGAGCTGGAGGCACCCAGGGGACTCTGACCACCGCTGCATTTCCTGCCCTGGCACCAGCCCAGCTGAGCTGGGTTTGTGTCCTTGACAGAAACCTCTGAGTCTGGTTTTATTTTTACCTCAGAAGCCTTTTACTTTCTCTGTATTTGCTCCCTTGGATTGTTTAGGGGTGACATTGTTAATGCCACCTGCAGAGGTTGGTGGCCCTGCTCCTGCCAGCCTCAATCCAAGGATGCTTTGGAAGGGCATCTGTGGCACCCTGGGCAGGACAGTGAGCTGAGTAGCCCCTCACCCAGCCCAGCCCCGGGCTCACCACCAGGGAGGACAAGAGCCCTCAAACACACTCTGCATCCTCTCACCCTTATCACACCCAGAGGACACCAAAGTCCCCAGACAAGCCCAGACCAAGCCTGACCTCCCTCCCCGCCATGCAGACGGCTGGGTGTTCCCTGGTGGGTCTCCAGACAGCTCCTGGGCATCTCAGCCACCCAAATTAGAGCTCAGAGTGCTCCTGACAAGCCTCAGTAACCCTTAGTGGGGTGAAGGGACTGTCACAGCATCTCAGCTGTTTACTCCAGGCAGAGAACTTTTGTGTCAGTGGTTTCAGTATCAAACTGCTAAGCTGTGTTTAGTCTGTGGCTGGAAAGCAGCCTTGCTTCTATTCTGAGAATATTTGTCTAATCAGGGGTCCAAAGAAGTATCTTGCTCAGTAGAAAGTCATGTTTATTTGGGTAAGTTTGTCCTCCAGGATGGGTACCTTGGAAAAGCCCACTAAAGGCTGAGCAGTGCTGGAGCGTCTTGGGGCACAGGACACACCTGCAGAAAAGGCAAACTTCTATTTCTGTAGAAATAAGAGAAAAGCTTTGTGCTCCTGGCTTCCAGCCAGCTCTGGAATGAGGCTCCTTGCAGCCCAAGTGCTGCAGGTGCTCACCTGGGATGGCCACACTCTTCATTCCCTTCTCCCAGTCAATCTTCATCCCAGAGGTGCTCAGCAGCTTGAGCTGCATTTTCAGCTGCCACATTCAGAGAGCTTCCTTTGCTTTTGGAAATCACAGGTGACCCCAGCACCCATCCCTGGCTGCCAGCCACGTCAGACAGCTGGTGAAATACTGAGCTGAGGGACACCTGGAGGGTCAAGGCCATCACCTGGGACAGATGAGACATTTTCCCACCTCTCAAAGTGCTCTCCTCCTCATCCCTGAGGGTGTGAGGGAACCATCCTGTTAAACCCACGACCTTGGGACAGTTTACCTTTTTGACACCCAGAGTCACATCAGTTTTTGGACCTTTCAGCTCTTTCTGGTGATAATTCCCATTTTCCCACGTAAATCCCTTCCCTGGGGAGCTTTGCCTTCAGCTGGCTGCTCTTTGTCCCATGGATGAACCAGGAGCACCTCGGTGGACTTTGCCCTGTTTGCACACAACAAACACGGCTGAGTTGTGACTATTTGCAACTCAGCAACCACTAATTTTTAGCCCAGAGATAAATCCTTGTTATCTGCTGAGATAAGGTCCTCCCTATTTTGGAAGGCACCGGTTTCCACATTGGGAAATTCCCTTTGGCTGCAGCCCCAGTGATGCTCATAGGCAGCTCTTCCCCACATCCCTGATCCTCAGGATGAGCCCAGGACAGGCAGCAGCTCCTGCTGTCACCCTTCATGAGTAGCTTCAGTGCAGGTAATGTCCCCTCTCGTCCCTCAGGGCCATCCCCAGCCAGGTGACCCCTGTGATCCCAGCATTGCTGCCATGGAATGTCCTTCCAGCAGTTCCAGTTGGGTTGAGGCTGTGGCTGGAATTAGGAATTAGGAATACACCTAATTCCCATTCCCATCACACAGGCTTGTGGCATTGGCATCGGCAGGTCAGGAATTTCTTCTCTTGGCATGACTGGATTTTGTGCTGGATATCTGATCTTGTGCTAAAGGACATTTCCCCCTCCGTGCTGTAAGCTCAGTGTCCCTGTAAGAGCTCCCTGTGTCCCCTCAGGGCAGGGGGCTGGATCTCCATCCCCAGCAATGTTCCCAGAACAAATGGGGTGACTTCCCCCATCCAGTTCCCATGCAGATGCTCCAAGTTCCTCATACCTTTTGCTCTGCAGCACAAAGTCTTGGAGAAGCTGTCACAGCCCCACTCCCGCAGCACAGAGAGGACAAAGCTGTGGCTTCAGTGTCACCACAGAGTCCACAAGGAGACCTGAGGTCATTTTGAGACCTGTCCTGTGCAGGGGGCACTGGCCATCCCAGGAAAACATGGAAAAAGCACGTGGCACTTCCAGCTTCCCCCCAGGCCTGTCTCTCCAGGGAATTGAGTGTCTCTGAGCACGTGGGGATTGTGTTTGCCAAGTGACTCAGGCCAGCCTGGAACCCAGCAATAAATTCTCTTACAGCAATAACCCAGCTCCTGCCACTCACCCAGGGCTATTTCCAGGGAGTCAACCCCAGGTCCCAATTTCTCCACACCCACGGTGCCTTTGTCCCCTGCAGGGATCACAGCCAAGCACGAGATTCTCACCCCACACATCCCACGGGAGCTCCAGTTCTCCCTGCCTGCCTGGCTCACTGGGCTGGGATAATTCCTGGAGGGAAGGCAGGTTGTAGGCTCAAAACCCAGCGTGGTTATGTGGTTGGGATGTTCCTGGGCATCACCAGCACCATGGGATGCACCAGGGCTGCTGGGGCTGTGCTCAGGGCAGGGGGAAGGTGACAGCAGGGACTGAGCTGCCCATTGCCCACAGAGCCCCCGAGCCCAGACCCTCTGTGGGTGTCCCAGTGAGTCTGGGCACATGGAAGAATGGGTGGGGGAGGGCACTGAAGGGATCCTGCTGAAAGTTTGCTAATACTGACAGTTTGGGATGGAGTGAGGAGCTCAGGAGATTGCAGATGGAAAGAGGGGGGAGGTGCAAGAAAATCTGTGTTGAGTCCAGGCACAAAGGGACACCCTCCCAGCTGGGAAGGAGAGGAGATGAAAGCTCTGGGCAATGCCAGGAGAAAAAGGAGGGTCTGGCTTGGAGGAGGCAGCTGGGAGGGTGCACCCACCCACCGGGTCCCAGCAGCTCCGGGGTCAGTGACTGGGTCACCATCCGTGACCTTGACCCTGCAATGCCAACAACATCTCCAGGACAGCCACCAGCAGAGCCACCTCACCACCCCTGCTGTCTGCAGCCAAGCCTGAGCACAGCCCTCAGCTCTGCCTCAGTGTCCCAGCCTGGCATCACCTGCTGGTTGCTTGAAGAGGGAGAGCAGAGGAGATGGTGGCTGGGGAGAGCTGTGCTCAGCTGGGGCAGCCACACATCCCTGGGCATCTCCAGCAGCACTCTGGGCAGCCACAGCACAGCCCTGTGACACCACAATCACACCCCTGAGCCAAGGCCAACCACAAGCAGGTGACACTTCAGGCACCAAACACACCCTGAACAGCCTTTACAAAATATTTGCATCCCACACCAGAGCACTGCCCTTGCTGGGAAGGAGCGGCCCTGCCAAGCTGTGCATGGACCTGGAATAGCTTTTTGTTGCTGCTTTTGGTGTGTCCCCAGAGGGACCCGGAGCTGCAGGAGCTCACTGCTGTGTTTGGGCATTTCCCTGGTCAGAGGTTCATGCCCTGCTGTGTTTAACAGTGACCGCTGTCCTTGGGAACAGTCTCGCTTTGGGAAAAACTCTGCTCCTACACCCAGACCTGGCCTCAGGAGCAATCTGGCAGCTGCTCTATTGTAAAAAAACAGCTCAGAAATTCATGGAACCAGATTTTCCCTTCTTTAGCCACACAGTAATAGGATTTTACACTCTTCGGCAAGGCAAGGGCTGCACAGCTCCTCCAGTGCTGACAAACACGGCACGAACAAAAGCCAGCTACAAGAAATTATATTCTCCTTTTATTTACCTATGACCATGACAATGTAGGTTTTTTTCTAGTTGCAGAGATGCTTTGCACTGTAAACTGGGAGGCAGGCAGTGCATCCTGCCCTGCCAGGGCCAGCAGAGACCCCTGCTTCCCAAACACAGCATTGTTATCCAGAGTCAGGAGAGCAGCTGCTGCACAGAGTTGCTTTTCTCCATCACCAACCCCTCCGTCGTCAGGGCGTTGATATATTGATATTTACACCAGGCTCCCCCAGCGGCCCGCTGCCAGGGAATGGGTCTGGCACACAAAACCTGCTACCTTACAAAATCTACACACCTGGAAAAAGAAAAAGGCATCCACTCCGCCGGAGAACTCGGCCGCGACACACACAAATATTGCACTTGTAACTTGGGAATGGGGAGGACACGGGGGTTTCCTACCACACAGCAACGTGTCCAGCTACAGGAGGGCAATAAATAAACAAGGGGTGAGGGCAGGAGGGGGTGCTTTGCACACCTCCAGCGCAGGGCAAGGACCCGGCTCTCGCTGCTCCCGGGGGGACCCACCACGAGCCAAGGAAGCTCCAGGCTCCTGCCAGAGCTGCTCTGGGGCAGCCAGGAGGCCCCACAGCACAGGGAAGCACAGCAGCATCCTGGGGCTGCTCCAGTTCACAAGGCTTTAATCCAGGACGACGTTTGTGTCCGTGTCCCCTTGTCAGAGTCCTGCACGAGAGCCCCTCCTCCTCGCCGCCCTGGGCTCGCTCTCCACCTTCCAGCAACGCTCGTGGCTGGGGCAGGTGCTTCACAGTAGTCTTGTGGGAGCTTCCCTCCTGGCTAAATCCATGCCGGGGCCACCCCAGAGGCGTCGTACCAGCGATGGGGGGACGGGGTGGTGCAGCAGTACCAGACTGCTCGGCCTGTCGGTCCCCTCGGCCCCTTCAGCTGCCCCGTGTCCGTACGGCCTGGGGGCACGAGCAGGATATCCAGCTCCCACCAGCTCCCACCAGCTCCCAGGAAGGCCTTCACTGCCCAATTCCATGTAAACACACAGCTCCCAGCCTGCCCCGAGATAGTCCTTGGGCCTACAGTGGGGAGCTGCCTTTCTTCTGGTTGATTATGTCCAAGTACAGGTCGGAGCGGAGGAAGCGGGGGTACGAGTCCTTCTCCATGAGCCCATAAATCCTCTTCTGCGCCAGGTCGAAGCAGCTGCGGGTGATGTTCTGCAGGTTCTCCTTGGTGTGCTCCCGTGTGTAGGAGTCTAGGTTGACCTGTGGGCAGAGGAACCAGGGCTGGTGAGCAGCTCCCCAGGCAGCCACTGTGCTGGGAGCCACACCCCAGCCTGGGAGCCAGCCCTCACCTCCTTGCAGGACTGGATGGCAATGTACTCAGCAAAGATCTTCTTGGCTTTGGAGACCATCTTGGACTGGGATTTGATCTTCTTGAACTCCTCACAGGCCAGCCAGAACTCCAGGTTCTCCTCGCTGAACTCAGTGCGCAGGAAGGCCCTGAAGGCAGCGAGCCCATCTGTGGGGGACAGGGACACGGTTCTACTCCTGCTCACAGACAGGGAACAGTCCCACAAGACCCTCAGCTCCTGCAGAGCTGCAGCCCAAACCACCTCCCTACACTGCCCAAGAAATCCCCTTGTCAAACAGCAGCGATGGCACTGCCAGGCCAGCACAGCAGCACAGCCCACCCAGGAGCTGAACCCACCTCCCCAGCCTGGCTGCAGCACCGAGAGCCAGAAGGGAGGCTGGGCTGGAGGGGGGACAGGATCCCCTGGCCATCCCTCTGGGCTGGGGGAGAGATGGGGTGCCTGAGAAGGGCTGTTCTCCCATCTTTGGGATGTTCTAAAGCAGCTCCTGCTCCATGGACCCTCTGCACAGCCCCAGAGTGGTCACAGATGTGGATCACTGTCTCCTCCTCCCCAAGCTGGGGGGCTGCAGCCCTGACCTGAAGCTCTCCCTGGCCCCTGTCACCAAGTTCCCCCCTAGGCCAGGCAGGAGCAGGAGGGGTGCAGACAAGGGAGAGGCTAATTTTGCTTTGTGCATCCCCAAACACCAGAAAGGATTAACAGAGGAAATCCCAGTTTTATCCAGGCACATGTCTGGATATTCCCCTGGCAGCAAACACAAGTGGAAGGGATGGACACACACTTACATTTGTGCAGCAGCAGCTTCTCCAGGGAGTCTCCCCACTTGAGCGCTTCCTCGGGAGTGGGCCTGTTAAAAAAGGACGGCACGTTGGCAAAGCTCAGCAGCAAAAGCTGCTTTTGCTGCCTGCTAAACATTTCCAGTGGATTAAAAGCCAGGCTGTGAGCCCAGCACGTCTGCTCCCAGCTCCCAAATCAGCCTCCTGCTAAACGTTTCCAGAGGATAAAGGCACACTGTGTGCCCGAGGGGCTGGCCCTGGCTCCCACCTTGGTACTGGCACTGGCAAAGCAGCTGAAGGCAGAGCTGGGCTCCGTACCAGGCAGCACCACAGTGGCTCTGCTGAAAGGAAACAGCTGCCTTTAGGCTGGCAGGAAGAAAATTCAAGCCCAGGAGGTCTGTGCAGGCAGCTGTGGCACTTGGGGTGTCTGAGGAAGAATTAGAGAAGCTCTGGGTGATGCAGAGCTGCAGGAAAGTGGGATCTCAGCTGCCCCATTCAAGCAGCCAGAGAAGCTGCCAGGAGCAAGAGCAGGGAGGGCTCGTCTCCAGCTGCTGGAGCATCTCCAGAGCAGAGTGGTTTTTCAAACCATCCTCTGGCCAGTTAAAGTTCCATGGACAGGCACTGGAAGAACGCTGCTGTCAGGTAAATTTCCAGCCCAAGTTGCTGCGGTGGCACTGCGCAGGCAGGACCTCTCACCCTCCAGCAGGAGATTTTCAGCCAAAAAATATTTTAAATGCTCCTCCAGATGAAAAAACGTTGTCCACAGCTTCCCCAAACGGGGTGAACACAGCCTCCGTGGAGGTGAGGAGCTCCAGACCACAGCTTGTCCCCAGGCCCCCAGGGTCCCCATCCCCACAGCACCCGCTCGCAGCACCTACTTGAGCGATTTGAGCACTTTGTCCAGCTTGCCGGAGGGGTTGGCTCCGGGAGACTCGTTCCGCCGCCGAAAAATCCCCAGCCGGTTCTTCATGTCCTTGGCTCTAGAGAGAAGAGGGAGGGTGAGCGGGCGGGCGAGGGGACTCCCAGCCCCGCGGGGACCCTCCGGCAGCGCGTCCCGCCCGTCCCCCGCGCCCACCACCTACTCCTTCATGGTGTGCCGGCGCTGCAGGCTGCCCGTGTGCGGCCTCTGCACCGCCAGCAGCATCTCTGCGTGGAACTCCAGCGGCTGCGGCTTGGACAGGTCGCGGAAGAAGGGCATGGCTGTGCGGACAGCCGTGCTGCGGGGACAGCCGTGCTGCGGGGACAGCCCGTGCGCTCTGCTCTGCCGCCCGTCCCAGCCGCGCTCCTGCCCGCAGCGGCCAGCGCGGAACGGGAAGTGGGAGGGCTCAGCGCCGAGAGCTTTAAATGCGGCGTGGGGCGGCCGGGGAGCGTGTGAGTGAGTAAAGGCTGTGTCAGCCCCGCCGCTGTTTGGGACGGCCTCTGCCGTTGCTGGGGCAACTTGAGGAAAGGTGGAAAAATCAGCGCCGGGGCGGATAGTGGGGCCTTTCAAGAGACGGCGGGGAAAAATAATCACGGCGAGGATTTACGAGGGCTATTTATAGAGCGCAGGCATCCCGGGAAGGCAGCGGGGCCGGCGGCGGGGCGGAGCGGGCTGAAGAGCAGAGCGGGGACAGCGCTGCCCTGTGTCCCCTCTGCTGGGCACCCACGCATGCACATCCCACGGGTGTTCACATGTCTGCAGTGCCAGCCCGTGTGGGGCATGGCCGTGGGGACATTTCCATAAGGGGTGGTCGGGATTGGCAGCGCAGGGCACTGGGGCAAAGACAACCCGCTCTGTCGCCCGCGCACGGGTCCCCCCGCTCCAGGATCCCTGACAGACAGACTGAAGGACACGGGGCTTGCGGATGCCCCAGGGAACTGCCGTGTAAAGGCAGGGGGCTTGGTGTAAAACACAAAGTTTTACAGGTTTTTGGGAAGCGCCGTGGGAACAGGAGCCCCCGCGCCCCCCGGAGCGGCCCCGGCACGGGCAGGGATGGGCGGGCGGTGCTGCCCCCGCGTGGCAATGCGCCGTCACTGCACCCGCGGGGACAGCGACACTCGGGGGACCGGGATGGAGCGGCCCGGGGGAGATGGTACCAAACACCTCTCAAAAACCCCCAAAAATCGGCAATGACAAGTTTTAGCGCTCGGGCCTTGCTTCCCACTCCCTTTTCTGACAGTCTTCTCCCAATGACAGTGATCTGTCACTCATTGAAAAGCAAGTATAATGCTCTCTCAATTACATGTGGCTGGAACCCTTGTAACTGGAAAGAATTACAGCTTCCATCTGTGTTTTTTATTTCTTCCATTTAAAATACCTCTCCTCGATCTCGTCATAAAAGTGCACACAGACTGTGTTTCACTGCCTGTGGATATAATGCATTTATCAAAACTTAAGAGCATCAGTCCTTTCTCAACACACATGGACTCTGCCCTCTAAATCCGAAGCTCCTTATCTGACAACATCTCATTACACAAGCAGCTTCGGTTTTCACTTCTTGCTCTTTCTGATTCTGCAAATTTAATGTTACAGGACCTCCCAGAGGTCGCACAGCAAGGATGCTCGGAAAAGCCACCTTTGCCTGGCCAAGCCATGCCCAGGGACACGAGGGGGACAGGGGGGATTCAGGGCACAGATGCACCACCCCACCCCAGGTGATGTCCTCCAGACCCACAACTCTCTCCAGTCCCAGGAGGGTAAAACACAGCAACCACTGGGAAAAATAAGAGGTGCAACAACCCCAGGGCTCAGTCCAATGAGCCACGGAAGGATTGTAGAGGGCAATTGCTCCCCGCAGTCCCTGGTGCCGTCCATACCCTCACTGACACGGGGAGTCTCACTGCCTTCACACCCCCTGGGCTGTGATCTCAGCAGGACACACGTCCCGCTGCCGCCAGGCACCCGCTAACGTGGGAGAAGCGGATCCAAACACGGAGCCTCCCGCTGTAAACGCCATCTGCCTCCCATCACCGCGCCGCCAGCGCCGCCGGCAGCCGGGGACCCGCCAGCGCACGGGACGAGCCATCCTACACAGCCTCGAGCAACAATTTCAGCAGCGTTCCCACTTCAGCAGGGCAGCACCCCACACCCAGCGGGGCTGGCAGAGCACTGAACACCCCTTGTGTGACACACGTGGGTCACCTCCACAGCACAGCCCTCGGCACAAGGCCAGCTGGCCCACACCAGGCAGGTGGTTGTGGCTCCTGGCTGGATTTTTCAGCTGGAACACACCAGGCAGGTGATCATGGCTCCTGGGTGGATTTTCCAGCTGGAACACACCAAGCAAACACCTCCTAAGGAAGTTCCCCAACTTCCACGTGCTGCTCCTCTTGCACACCCTTGCAAAGAAGAAGTGGCACAACCCAGGCTGCAACAGCCACGGGCAGGCACAGCCCCTGGCTGTGGCCACACTGCACAATAAATGCCACAGCAAAAATAATTCAATTTAAAAATTGCTGGTTTCACGCCAGAGTTGCCGCTATAAAGTGATCTGCCCCGGCACACCAGCAGGACCACGAGGCCCAGCACCATCACCCCACGCTGCTTCCAAACCATCTCCTGGGCAGCACTTCCCCCTTCCTCGCAGGATGCTGGGTGTCCTACCTTTCCAGGTATTTTTCGGAAAAGTCCACCATGGCGTGGTACATCGGGGCCGGCAGCGTGTGCCGGCAGAGGAGCGAGTGCCGACCCGCGGCCCCCGCACCATAAATACTCCCGGAGCCGGCTGGGACCGCGCCGCGCAGCCAATGGCGCTGCCAAGAGCTCCCCGGAGCATCCCCTGCCGGCTCAAGGTGAGCGCAGAACCCGCTCCGCAACCGCCCCTGACCCCGCCGCGCCGGGGGGGCCGAGCCTCCCCCGCCAGCCAGGGGGGACGTCCCTGCTGCAAGGGCTTCGTTTTCATTTCGAGGGCTGGGGGGGGGAAAGTAATAATAAAGAGCTAAAAATAGGCGGCAGCGATGAGGCAGCACGGGCCGACAGTGCCGCTCGCTGGCACAGCCGGCGAGGCCGGGCAGCGGCGTGCGCAGCCCCCTCGCACCCTGAGCCGCTCAAACCACGTGTGGCTCCTCCACCTGCCCGGCACACGTGGCACAGGGCACGGGGCACACAGCCACGGGCACCCCCGCGGCCCTGGCACCCGGCCGGATCTGCAGGAGTTCGTTCCTGAACATCCTCACCCGTGCGCCTGCCCCCTGTCAGCTGCAGCTGTGTTTGAGGAGAGCAAAGGCCACGGCTGCCTTGTCCTTGCTTGCACCCACTTTTTGGCACCCCAAAGCCTTACCGGGAGCGGCAGAGGGGCTGCCGGTGTCCCTCGGGGGTCCCCGCGGTCCCTGCTCCCACCGCGCTGCCGCGGATGTGCCGCGAGGGCCGAGCCCGACCCGCGGGGGGAAACCTCCCCATTCCTCCTCCCGGCATGGGGCCAGCGGGAAGGAGGCCCCCAGCTCAGATTTCACTGCTTCCATGTCCTCTCCCTGAACCCGGGCAAGCTGTTTTTCCCCAAGAGCCGGGGTCTTCACCCTGCCCAGGCACGGTGGAAGGGGGTGTTCCCACCTGGGCTGGGCAGTGCCCCCAGCACACCCCACCACTCTCCCTGGAAACAATTCCATCTGCAGTGAGACCCCTGGTCATGGCTTTGCTGCTGGAAAACGTCAGGGGGAAAAGACGGGGAGCCTGAGGGCTCCTGGTACCAGCAGGACTTGGCTGAGGTGTCTGACCCCACAAACAGCCCTGGCACACCCTGATGCCACCCCTCTGACACTTACAGGCTCCTACTGCGTTTCTTGTGGGAGGTCTCGTCCCCTTCATCACAGCTGCACTCAGGGTCTGCTCCACTCAGCTGGGGGGAAACAGAAAAACAGTGTCATCACACCAGGACGTGCCCACGGTGTCACTCTGTGTCACCAACCAGCAGGGCCAGCATCCCCACAGTCCCCACACCACACAGCCCAGACCCACAGCACCCACAGGGTCCCTTCTCATGATGGCAATGACACAGGACAAGCTCCTGACACAGGAACCTCCCTCCCCTCACTCATCCTCTGCCATCTTCAGCCCGTGGTGTTTCTGGAGCATCCAAGGAGACCCCACAGCCAGTGGCCCAGGTACCCTCCAGGTTCAAGGTGCTGACAGTGGTACCTCCTGCAGGGAGGACATTCATATCCCCACTCCTGATGCTCCTACTCCTGCTGCTGAGTGGGCACACAGATCCTGCCACCACCCAAAGAGCCCTCCAGAACCAGGCTGGGCACCCAAAATCAATCAGGAGTTCCCAGCAGTCCCCAGGCAGGAGAAATAGAACACTTCACACTTCACTTATAATTGAATCATATAATTGCAGTTACAAGTCCGCTCTCTGACCACTGCTCCAGGGCAGCTTGGACAAACCAAAGGGGATCTGGGATGTGCCATGAACTCAGGGCAGCACCAGCACAGCCTCTGAGCCACGAAGCCTGGCACCAGGCAGGGAGACCCACGGGATCGCCATTGCTCGGGGGCTTAACATTCCATCCATTCCTGAACGCTGCAGATGCTCACGGCCAGCCCTGCATCCCGCCCCGCATCCACCCGACCACCCGCAGCTCATCCCGTGCTCCCGGGGCTGCCAGGCGCTTTCCAGGATCATCACCCCGCGGCCGGGCCGTGGGAACTCTGTGCTCAGCCCCGCAGCCCCGGGCCCGAGGTTTCGGACACTTCCTTCCATTCTGCGCCCGGGTTTCCGGAGTTTATCGGCCCCGAACAATGCGGCCCTCGCCGAGCACCTTCCCCGGGCCGCTCCGGCCCCGGCAGACGGGCTGGCCGGGGCTTCCTGCCATTGTCCGGAGAGGCTCCGTGCTCGGGGACAAAAGGCAGCAGCAGAGCTCTCCCGAGGAGTCCCAGCGCTCCCCACAATGCCCAATAAAACAACCAGCTCCCAGCCCCACCGCGGGAAGGGGGGAAAAGGGGAGGCACACCGGGCACGATGGTGTTAAAATGGGCTGTGAAATGAGCCCCTCTGAAACACTCCCAGATGGGAAAATAACCAAGGACCTTGATGGATGTGATAGCCCTGCAGCCGAGGCCTCCAGGTGCAGGTGTTGCCAGTGCTCGACAGCCTGGTGGGGGAATTCCATATGGGAATTGTGCATCAGTATCCTGCTCCAAAAAGCTCAGAGGTTTCATTCAACTATGCAAAGGCACAGACCAATAAAAGTGCCCCCAAAGTATAGCAGGGGGGCGGCCGTAGCCCAATCCCACAGCGGCTCAGGCCCGTGTCTGTCTTCCCTGACTGCTGCACACCCTGCACAGGCAGCTGGAGAGGCAGGGCAAGGGGAGCAGGACAATGGGAGCACGGTGGGAACTGGGCAGTGGGAATGAGGCAATGGGAACAGGGCAGTGGGAATGGGGCAGTGGGAACAAGGCAATAGAAACAGGGCAATGGGAGCAGGGCAATGAGAACAGGGCAGTGGGAATGGGGCAGTGGGAATGGAGCAGTGGGAGCAGGGTGATGTGAACAGGGTGATGTGAACAGGGCAATGGGGACAGGGCACTGGGAGTGGGGCAGTGGGAACGGGGCAATGGGAATGGGGCAGTAGGAACAGGGCAATGGGAATGGAGCAGTGGGAGCAGGGCAATGAGAACAGGGCAGTGGGAACAGGGCAGTGGGAANGGGAATGGGGCAGTAGGAACAGGGCAATGGGAATGGAGCAGTGGGAGCAGGGCAATGAGAACAGGGCAGTGGGAACAGGGCAGTGGGAATGGGGCAGTGGGAGCAGGGTGATGTGAGCAGGGAGTGGGGCAGTAGGAACAGACTGGGGTGCCCAGGAGAACACATGGGCAGGGATTTAGGCTCCAGGCAGCCAGACCTGCTGCAGGCTTGGAACTGGGCACTGCAGGAGGTGCAGCCACCACACTGTCCTATCCCTGCCCCAAAAATCCCAGTCTAATGTGCACCAGAACCATTTAACACAGGAGGAGCTCCGTTCACCTCTGCAGGAAAACATCCACCCAGATGAGCGCAGAAGCGCAGCTGGCGGCTCCCCGGGGCAGGGTGGAGCACGATCCCGGCAGGGACACACAGCCCACCCGTCTCGGGCAGCACTGCAGGGTTGCAGGGCTGCAGGGTTGCAGGATTGCAGAGCTGCAGGCTCGGGGCTGCACACACAGCGGCACTGTGAGCTCTCCTTGCGGGCACTGCTCACGGCAGCGCTAACGGGACGCTCTCAGCCGGCGCTGACACTGTCACCGCCTCTGTGGCACATGTGACAGGCAGCTACCGTGTCCCTGACACAAGAGTGGCTGTTCTTTATTAGGGATAGGGCAGGTCTGAACCCCCCATGTCCTCCCACACACAGTTGTTGGTATCAGTCTCCAAGAGAGTTTGAACTCCCTCGTGGACAGCAGCCCCATCCCAGCAGTCTGTAACCCTGGGAAGGGCTCTCACCACCTGCTCAGGGATTCTGACCCCAAAAATTCCTTCAGGAAACAGCATCAGGGTGGCTTTTCAAGCAGCATGGCAGGAAGAGGGTTAACCCAGCATGGGTTTAACCTCAGCATGGGTTTAACCTCAGCAGGGTCTGCAGCAGCCTCTTCTGCCAAGGAGACCATTGCTCTGGAGCAGAATGTACCTCTGCAAGGTGGTCCCAAGCAGCAGAACATGGTCCTGAGCTGTGAAACGAGATCCTGAGCTGGGAACACGACCCTGAGCAATGGACTGCAGTCCTGTGCCAAGCACCAGAGCCCCAGGCAGCACCCAGAGCTGAGGCAGGGATGGAGCTGGTGGGGGCTCAGCAGGGCAGAGCAGGGTGTGGGGCCAGGGGCCACTCTCAGCACCCTGCCAGTGTCACCTGGGGAGAATGGGAACAGCAGCACTTCCCATGAATGATCTCTGCACTGGCACCTCGTTCCCTGCACCAGTGCAGCCAGGGCCAGCTCCGCTCTGGGGGCTCAGGGAACACCCCAGACCCCTGGGATTGCACAGGCCAGTCCTGGGCAGAGCTCCCTCAGCACAGCCCCTGTTGCTCCTCCTGCCTGGTGGGCTCACACATCACTGCTGACCACAGCTTTGTCGTGAGATGGACCCCAACAGTGGTCAAAGCCCTGCAGAAGGCTGTTTGGGGCAGAGGGTCACACTGCTCCTGGCACCCCCTGCACACTGGGGACTGTCACCAGGGACTCTGCTGGGAGCAGTCCTGTGCAAGCACAGATCCCCAGTGCACCTCTGCCACCAGCAGTCCCAGCAGGCAGCGGCTGCCCAGGCTGTGGGACCTGCAGGGTGTGGATGCAGCGGTGGGAATGGCCACCCACAGCCCCAGCACGCTTCCCTGGGGGACATGCCCTGGGTGCCGGTTGCAGGACAGAGCTGCTGTCAGGGGCAGGAGCCCTCCTGACCACTCAGAAGGCAGCTCTGCCATGGTCATGGAGACAGGGCCCACGTGCAGGACACCTCCACCCCAGGAGATCTCCCAGCACCACGGCCAGCCGTGGCCCACGTACCTTCCTGTGGCCTGAGAAGAGCAGTGTGAGCTGGTGGATGGAGCCGCCGTTTTTGACCAGCTCCTTCTTGAGGGTCCTGGGGGAGGGCAGGGCCCAGTGCGGGGCGGTGCCCTGGCTGTCGGAGCAGTTGAGGGTGGTGTCGGAGGTGAAGCAGTGGCCCTTGGCCTCCTGCAGGAGGCTGCCCTCGCTGTGGGTGCGGCGCCGCAGGGAGCCCTGCACGCTCAGGGTGTAGCCGGGCTGCCCGCCCGACGTTTCGATCATGCTGCTGCGCTTCAGCTCGTTCCTGTCCAGGTACTGCTCGTCGCTGTCCTCCTCCTCCTCGTCCTCCTCCTCATCATCTTCTTCCTCATCCTCCTCCTCGTCCTCGCCGTCCGTGGCGCTGCCTGCCGTGCCCGCCGCGCTCTGGCTGAAGGTGCTGTCGAGCCGCAGCTCGGGGATGACAAAGGCTGGCAGGGAGCTGGGCTGCTCCTCTCCCTTTGCGGTGGCCACCGGCTGCTTTTCTGCCAGGAGAGGAGCCTGGGTGGCCCCCAGAGCATCCCAGGGCTCAGCCAGAGCCGATGCCTTGGCAGCCGGGGGGGCATCACCCACTGCTGCCTTCCCATCCTGCGAGTGCATCTGCCCCGGCTTCTCGGCGTCCGTCTCCAGCATCTGCCAGAGGAGAAGGTAAAGAAGAATGAAAGCAGAAGCACCCCAGATCTCTCTGGCCACCTTCCTGGGAAGCCTTTCACCTCCTCACACCCCACCTACAAGGCTGGCACTGATCTGAACAAGGCTAACAGTGCTCTGGTGGGGTGGGATGGCATCGTCCCCAGGTGGTGCCAAGTGACCCATTGCTCTGTCAGCACCCAGTCCTGCTCCTGAGCCCTGGAACACCAGGTTCCCCCAGCTGGCAGGTGTGGGATGGTGGCACTCAGCTCCCCCCTCCAGCACTCGGCAGCACCGCGGGGTTTTGAGGAACCCCAGAGTGCCGGCTTGGCTCCAGCCGCAGAGGCAGAGCTGTAACAGAATCCTCACTCGATGGCTGCGCGTCCCCTGGGAGCTGCTGCCCTGCAGGGATTTTTCCCAAGGGCTGCAGAGAAACCCAGCGGCTCATCCAGCAGCTCTGGCCCCTCCTGCACCGTGTTATCAAATGCCAAAGGGAAGCACCGGGCTCTGCCCATCCCTGGATTGCCCCAGCTCAGCCTGAGGCTCTGGGCAAGCCCTACAAAACCACAGCCAGTCCTGCCAGCCCCTGACAGGGTTTTAAGCCTTTGGGGCTGGTTTTTTCCAGGTTTCTTTGCAGTTGGGGAAGGCCTGAGCAAGCTCTGATCTTTCAAAGGGAAAAGCCCAGTGGAAAAAACCTCCAAGGTTATTTTTGTGAGCAGGGGGAGCCTGCAATGAGCCCTCCCCTGCCAGAGCAGGGCCCTGTGTGATGTTTCTGTCTAAGCCAAAGGAGCAAAACCAGCCCAGCAGGGAAAAAAAGACCAGAGGAGAGAAAAATCCTCCCTTTAGGAAGCAATTCCCTCCTACACAGATCCTGGGGCAGGGGCTGTTCCACAGGATCACCCCCAGCTAACAAGTCACCCAGAAAAGAAGTCACTGTGTCCCCATTTGAGATCCAAGCATTTTCACAAACTCAGTGATAACCAGAAAGCTGGAGTTAACAAAGACACCCCCTCTGCATAAATTGGCTTCAGCTTCAAAAAGGGCAGCAGCCCCAGGACTCAACCCATCCAGCCTCACATCCCATTGGGAAGAGGCACCCATAGAGTGGACAGAGGTTGTATCCCCATGGAGGTCCCAGCCTGTGACAGCACCCCTGGGAGAGCCACCCTGCTGCTGGACACCTCTCATCCCCCAGAGCACAGAGGTGATAACCACCCCTGGACATCCCCAGGCCAGCTGTGTGCAGATGTTGGGCTGCAAAAGCTGCTGTCACCTCCAGGAAACACCCCGGGGGGAGTGAGCCCCATGTGCACAGAGGGGACAGCACTGACACCACCCAGCAGCACCTGCCTGAGCTCAGGGGTCAAAGAGCTGGGCAGGTTTCCAGGAAGATGCTGGAGCTGAGTGCCACAGCCAGCTGGACAGGAGCCCACATGTGTCCAGCTGTGCCTTGTCCTGGTTTAGCACACCCAAAGGGTCCCTGTGACACCTGCAGCACAGAGAGCACCAGCTCTGTCCCACTCAGACTGGCTCACCCCAGCAGGGATTCAGCATCACCTGAACTCCCTCAGTGAATCTGAAGACAAAAATTCAGAGACCACGATGTGCTTGGTCCCTTCATACATGGCCTCATCCATGAAACAGCTGGTTTTGGTGTCAGGCACAAAGCAAATGTTCCTTTCACCCCATCCTTGGGGCTGTTCCACTCCTCCCCCACAGTAATTCCTTGTAGGAAGGGAATGTCCCCAGCCCCGCCACGCCAGGCTGCCATTTGCACCAGCCTCAATGATGCTGCTGATGTTTTATTTGTCTTGCAATCACTGTCATCATTATCTCATGAAATAATTAGAGGAAAAACCTACACAGCCCTCGAGTCACTCCCCACAAAGCCCTCCCCCAACACTGCCTATCTGCCCAGTCCTTCTGCTCACATTGCTGGGTGCCTGAATCTGATAAGGTCCTAGAAGGAAATGAACAGGCTCCTTTAAAATGAGAGACATTTGGGGATTAAATTAAATCCTTGCACTAATTCAATCAGAGCCTCTGCTGCTCTTCTCTGGCATGGAGGGGATGAGCAGCAGCCTCACCATGAGCAAGGCTTGGTTCCATCCCGGGCTGAGAGCATCACCAGGGCTGTGAAATCCTGTCTGCACAGGGCTGAGCTCTGCTTAGCATCACCTGGGGTGGGGAGAGACAGGGAAAGAGAGGCAGCAATGCCATCACTGCCAGCCCACAGACCTGCTCCTGGCCAGAGGCACCAGGGACTTCATCAGCACAAAGCCAAGGCCACCTTGCTGCCCAAAACTGACTTGGGACCTCAGGGATGGGGATGTGACCAGGTTTCACAGACTCACAGGATGGTTTGAGTTGGAAGGGACCTAAAGCCCATCTTATCCCACCCACTTCCATGGGGTCCACTATCCCAGGGTGCTCCAAGCCCCATCCAGCCTGGCCTTGGACACTGCCAGGGATCCAGGGGCAGCCACAGTTTCTCTGGGCACTCTGTGCCAAGGCCTGCCCAACCTCTCAGCAAGGAATTTCTTCCCAGTATCCCACCTATCCCTGCCCTCTGGTAGTGGGAAGCCATTCCCTCTTGTCCTGTCCCTCCATTCCTTGTCCCAAATCCCTCTCCAGCTCTCCTGGAGCCCCTTTAGGCCCTGGAAGGGGCTCTGAGCTCTCCCTGAGCAGCTTTTCCAGTACCTGAGGGAGGCTGACACCTTCTCACCACTTCATGTGGCCAAGGGGCTGCTGGAGGAGGCAGCAGTGGAGGCAGTGCTGGTGCTGAGGGAGGTGCTGTCCTTCCACCTCACAGACTCACCCAAAATATTCCATCCTCTCACTGCAGCAGCAACAGCTCAGGAGCCAGCAACCAACATCTGGATTTCTCCATTCTCAATGCCTTGGTCTCACTCCTCTCAGCATATGGGTGTCCCTGATCTCCATGTGCAGATTTCCCTTTTTTCACCATCTGCATCTTCCCCTGCACTCAACAAATTGGTTTTTCCATTCCCAGCGTCTGTGTTTCCCTGTCTGCATGCAGGCAGGTCAAGAGGCTGAGGGGATTTACTCCATCCTCCCTGGAGGATCTCACACTTCATTCTTCCAGTTTCTATCTCAGACTGAGAGGCCAAGGCAGCATTTCCTGAGAAGGGGAAGAGAAAGCAGAAGCAAGAGCTGCCTCCAAAGCTCAGGATTTCTCTCTGGGGTCATTTTAGAGAAGGAGGATGATAGGTCTGAGACCAGAGCAACAGCTAGAGAGTTCCTAAGAATGATCTCCTCATTGAACAAATATCAACACACTCCAAAAAAACCCAGCACTGCCCTGCCTGCTCCAACATCCTCAAACCTTGCACCTGTTACCCACTCCCTGGGTTCTCTTTGCCTTCAAGGATCACTCACTATCTCAACTTTTTTCAAGTTTTTAAAGTTTTATTGAAACCAAGACAGGGCAGAAGAACTGCAAACCCTCTGCTTCTGGGTCTGTACCACAAGCAGGTTCTTCTGCGTTGCTGCTCACGTCCAGGACTGTTCCAGCTCACCAGCAGAGAAAATTTCAACGAGCGTCAGCACAACTTCGACTTCTCCAGCATTTCTTTAAATAATGTGGCCGTGCTGGTGGCTCACAGCTGGGACTTCCAGCTGGGAAAACCCCAGCCATGGAGACAGCACAGCTGAGAGCTGAAGCCTGCCCTGCCCTTGCCCTGGCGCTGCCAGCTCTCCCACTGCCAGAAGTGCCAGCACATGTGGCATTCCCTGGAATTCCCAGCAAGGGGAGGTCTGGGATATTTTTTTTAGGCTTTCAGCTTCTCATTTCAAAGCCTCTGCTCCTCTCAGTCGTGGAGCCACTGTGGCTCAAGGAATGCCTGGCCGTGGAGACATTTAATTGAGCTTTTCCTGGCTCCTGATGGGGATGCTCAGGTTTTCTCTTTCTTTTGTGGTGATGCTGAGGAAGAGGAGGCAAAACACAGCTGAGCGAGCTGCCCTGCACCCAGGTACCTCCTCAGCCAAAACCAGGGATTGGGAAAAGCAGGGAAGTCCCTGCAGTCTGTTGGACATCATTGTGAGCAGGAGAGCAAGGGATGTGCTGCTCCAGCTATGCTCTCACCCAGGAGCAGTGAATGGACCTCCTGGATACTGCAGGAAGAGCCAATCTGGCGGCTGTCCCTGACCATGGCAGCTCCATCCTCCATGTGGCCCATAGGGAACCCCTCTGGTTCCCGCTGCCCTTCAAAAAGGGCCCTTCAAAAGGACCTTTGCTCTGAGATGCCTCACCTGTCCCCAAAAGCATTTAACTCCATGGGAATGAGACCAACTCTCTCTCCAGAGTTATTTGGGGAGAGATGCAGACAGCAGTGGGTTCCCTGTGCTGGAGGCAACTTCCCACCCCACATCAGCTGGATTGCAGGGAAAAGAGCACCTATATCATCCAGGGAAACATCAACCTTTCCAAAGCAGATCTTTCCTAAAGCAGATGGAAAATACTTAACAATTTCAGTTCTTAGCATGGGACAAACTGTGCCCAGATCCACCAGATCAGAAACTTCTAACTGTGAAACGCTGTTGAGCACCTCAGGGTTTAAAAAGTGACAACTGAGAACCAAGGAAGCTCACGGCTACAGGGAACAGCATCTAATGCACAGCACGGGGCTGAGGGGAAGAAAACAAAGCCAGAACTGCAAAGCAGAACTACCAAAACTTGAGAAGATCTTCCTGGGAGTCATTGTGAAAGTGCTCACGGGGAGCATTCCCTGAGCTCTGCTCCTCACGCCCTGCGAGGCCGGCCAGAGCCCAGGGCTCACTGCACTACCCCTCCCTGCTTCATTACAGCACAATGAATAATTGATCCTGAGCAATTAGTGTAACAGCAAATGCAGCGCGGCTGTATCAACCCGAACAGCAGGGCCAGCAGTGCCCAGGGCAGGGCAGTGAGGGTGGAGGTACAGATGGGAGACTGTGGGGGTAATGTTTGTACCGCCCTGAAAACCTGGCCGTGGGCCGTCTCCGAGCGCTGGCAGGAGAAGCCCTCCTCGAGGGGGAAGCACAGGAGGATCCTGTGGTCCCTGCACACCCCCATTCCCCATCCCTGCATTCCCAGCTCTGGTTCTGCCCAGCCCAGCCCTGCGCCGCTCCCGGGGCTACTCCGCTCCGCAAACTCAGCGGGAAGCGGAGCCGACGCTTACCCGAGGGCAGCAGCCCCGTGCCCGGGGAGAGGAGCCCGGCTGCAGGCTCAGCTTGCACCCTGCATCTCGGTGTCACCACTCCTGAAGGTGTCAGCCACCACCCTGGGACAAACCCTCCCCACGCCGTCACCGGGGACTCGACACCGCCGCAGCCTCGGGCGGCCAGCCCCGACCCGCAGCTGCCCCGGCAGCCCCAGCTCCGGATCCCAACCCATCCCCTGCCCGGTGCCCTCCATCTCCAGCAAGACTCCGAGCATGCCACGGCCGCAATTCCAGGCTGAACCTGCTGGTTGGTCCCCAGTGCCAGTCCAGGGACGGTATCCAAAAGGCTGCAAAAGTCCTGGAGCAGAAAATCCACATTGTGGGCACATTGCAATGCTGATCCCACGGCAAGAGCCAGCTGGTGCCGACGGCACAGTCGTGCACAGCCCAAATTTGAGAGAGAACCTCAAAACATCCCCGCGCTACAAATGCCCCTTCACTCCTCCTGGATTCACCTTACCAACCCTCAAGCCCAGCCTGGTGGCAAAGGAGCTGTGCAGGAGCCACAGGTTCCCCCGGAGAGAGCAGGGCAGGGAGCGGAGCGGGTGCCTCGGGTCCCCAAGGACATCAGCGCTCCTGACGCCCTGTGCCGCTTCCTCAGCCTGAGCCGGATCCTGCCCAGCCGAGGGTCCGGCCCTCAGGCTGCAATCTCTGCTTGTAGAACCTACCAAATGCGGGCTCTCAGCTGCATCCCCCGGGCCGAGCGAGCGGCATCCCCGCCGGCAGCCCCGGCCCCGCCATGTGCCCGCGGCGGCGCTCGGCTGCTGCTGCCGCAGCGCTCCGGCTCTGCCCCCGCCGTTATTAATGTCCGTGTCAAGCGGCGCCTGAAACCGCCCCAGCCTCTCCCAGACGCGGCTCCCGAGTGCCCCTCGTGCTATTTATGGCTCTCCCGGCTCTCCCTGGAGGTGCTGGTACCTGCTGACAACAGCGGACGGCCGCTGTGCCCTGAGGAAGGGCCGTGCATCACCCTGTGAGCTGCCGCGCTCCCCTCCTGCCCTGTCCTGCCCCCGAGGGACACCGAGTGCAGAGATCCCGGTGCTTCCTGCTGACGGGAATTCTGCTGCAAGTTCGCCGTTCGTCGGGATTTTTCCCCCAAACTGTTTTCTGTGGCAAAGTAACGGCTCTGAAATGGGGGATGCTCTGCAATGGGGCATTCTGCCCTTTGCATCTCAACCTCTGTGAGCAGCTCGACCCTAATGGGCAGGAACAGGGGGAATAAACAGGCAGGATGGTGGATGGTGTCCACCCAGGGGACAGCCCACGCATGACCATCTGCCCCTCCTCTTCTCCTGCAAGGCCAGGGCCCTCTCATGACACCCCCATGCACACCTGGCTGGGGACCCGACTGCCTTGGCTGGGCGTTTCTCCTCCTGGGATTACACTTCACTGACTGAGACAGGCAAGTTGTCCTGATGGTTCCAGTGAGGGGTCAGTGAGGGGTATGTGCACAGCCACTCTCAGACATGTGCTGGTTTTATCTGCCCCACAGGCACCGTTCTCTGACTGCTCCTCACTGCTGCAGTGACAGTCTGTGCTCAGCTCTCCTCCAGCACAGACTTTGGGCACACACACGTTCCCCCGGCTCAGCCAGCTGCAGCCACGTGAATGCTCCTGGGGTGGAGCAGAGGAACCGTGCTGCCTCCTCTGCCTCACAGGTAACCACAGATTTGGAAATGTGGAAGCTCCCTGGTCTCACTGGAAACAGAGCTGAGCTCAGCTACATGTTGTCACCAAGGACAGCAGTGACATGGCACAGCCACTGCCACAGCTGTGCTCAGCTCCCGTCCTGCCTGCACTGCTGAAGGGAGCTGGCCTGGTGGAGTTTGTGCCTGTTCCCTCTCTGAGGCCACCTGGCTGGCTGCAGGTCTGTGGGACACAGGATGTCACCACACAGGGGGTACCTGGATGTCCCTGAGACTTAGAGCATCCCCAGCCTGAGGGTCTCCGGCCCCTCTCAGAGGGGAATGACCCAGCCACCACCCCAGCCTGCCCACACCCACTGCTCCGTGCCCACTGTGATGGGAACACAGCTCCTGAGCCAGGACACAGCTCCTGAGCCAGGACACAGCTCCTGAGCCGGGCTGCAGCTGCTGCCTGCAGCCTCATCACTGCAGGGCGAGTGCCGGGGCACCCAGAGCTGTGAGATGATGTCTGGGTCATAAATATCCCTGGCAGTAAAAATCCAGAGTGGTGGGAAAGGGGGAGGAAGGAGCAGATCCTGTCACTGCCATTCAGCCCACAACCCTCAGCACCCTTTCCTTTCAGTGCTGCTCAGGGGAATCTCTGCAGCATTACGGGCACGGGCAGAGCTCTGTCCCCTGGGCAGGATGAGGGAGGTGATAACCAGAGCCTGATGCATTCAGCCACTGCAGATCCACTGCGAAGGACTCATCCCAACACCACTTACACAGGACCATAGGGTTAGTGCTGGAAGCTGCTCCTGCTGCCAGCAGAGATCACTGGAAGGAAACATCCACTGAGAGGAGGGGACCTGGCAGAGGAGCTCTGCTGTGACTGCCTCCAACAGGGCCATGGCTAGAGACACACACAGGATGAATCCCAGATGGTCCCAAACCAAACACTGGTGGCTCCAAAGCCACACACAGCCCTCCTGCAGTGGTGCTGGCAGGCCTTGGCCTGCTGCTGCATCAGGAAATGCTCATTCCAGGGCAGGACACCAAGCCTCATGGAGGGCCAGGGTGCCAAGGGAGCAGGATGGAGCTGTGCCTACCAGTCCCACACCACTCTGGGCATCAGCACCCAAAGCCCCCTGGAATTTTGGATAGATCTTTGACTCTGCAGAATTGCAGGGTTTGGGTAACTTGAGCTTGACTTCAGAGGCTGCCCTGCCATGCTCAGAGGGCAGAGAAGGAGCAGCCACCCAAGGCAGGAGGTGTTTGGGCACAGGAAAGCAGGGCTCCAGCCTGGCAGGCTGCAACAAAGCACTTCCAGCACCTTCATTAAATCACAGCAGCGCTGGCTCAGAGCACTCAGTCTGTGCCTCTGACCACCCTGTGCAAATGATCTCACACGGCTCAGCCCCCGCGGGCTGCGGCGCCGCTCCTGCCGGCACTTTCCCTCTTAGCAGCCCTTCTGGGGATTGGCCAGAACAGCCCTTCCAGGGCTTGAAACTGCCTCTGGCCATGATGGAAGTGTTGGCGGCTGCTCATGCCCGGCCCCAGCCCCGAGCCATCCTGCTGGGGCGGGGGTGAGGGGATATGGGCTCGCTGGGTGCGGCTGGAGAACATCTCCAGAGAAACGGGAGCAGTTTGTGGAGGGACAGCTCTGCTCTCCTAATGGCTCCAGAGCCCAGCTAAGCAAACGAACAAACCCAGGGAGCTGTGGCTCTCAGCTGACCCATCTGCTCCACACCTCCTGCCCGTGCCTTGGGCACTGGAAGCCAGCTGGGAGCCCCTGGAGCCTGGGTGCCACCAGGAACAGCACCGAGAGCCTCAGGGCTGGGCAGCAAGGCCAGGGGTGCAAGAGTTCAGTGACCCAGGGTTCAGATCAGTACCCCAGCCCAGCCCCACAGGCACACCCCAGCTTCCTGGGGCCTTGAGACTGTCCTTGCAATGAAGGCTGGAAGCCAACTGATGTGCAACTGTTCAGCCTGGAGAAGAGAAGATTCTGGGGAGAACTTAGAGCCCCTTCCAGTGTTTAAAGAGGTTCAAGGAGAGCTGGAGAGGGAATCTGGACAAGGGCCTGAAGTGACAGGACAAAGGGGAATGGCCTTAAACTGAGAAAGGCAGGGTTAGGTCAGATATTAGGGAAAAATTCTTTACTATAGAGGTGGTGAGGCCCTGGCACAGGGTGCCCAGAGAAACTGTGGCTGCCCCTGGATCCCTGGCAGTGTCCAAGGCCAGGCTGGATGGGGCTTGGAGAAACCTGGGATAGTGGAAGGTGTCCCTGCCCCTGGCAGAGGGGTAGAACTGGATGATTTTAAAGATTCCTTCCAACCCAAACCAGTCTGTGGTTCCATTACTCTGTTCAAGGAGGGATAGCTTCCTCCAGATTTTTAAGTGGACAGAGGTGAACTGGAGCCTGACTCAGAGAGGAAGAGCATCTCTGGTCCCACAGCCTCACAAATCCACAGAGCCTTTAGTTGTAATGAGTTTTCCCATTCCAGGGTGAGAGCTGGGCTGTGCTCCCTGGCGTGGAACAATAGAACAAGATTTTGTTTTGGTTTTGTGACCTGGCTGCACGTCCTGCCAGCTGATGCTTTAACTCTCATTGGGGCAGAATCACCCTCAAGGTTTCTCCCCTGTGAGCCCCCTGACAGCACGATTAGGTGCTTGGAGGGTGTGGCCAGGTTTAGGTTGGCCCTCCAGGTACTGCTGTGATGTGCTCAGCCTCGCCCAGCCTCTCGTGTTGGTATTGTGGAAGGAAAGGCACTGGTGAAGATCCAGGTTTCCTGCACCCTTGGCCATGTCCTACAGCAGCAGATGAGCAGAACCCCCTGGAGCACAGCTGGCACAGATGGGGCAGCAGGTTCCCAGCCCAAAACGGAAAGACTTTGGCCAAAAACAAAATAAGAAGGTACAAAATCCTCCTCTCCCTCCTCATTGAAGAGCTGATCACACTCTGACTAAACTGCTGTGAGTGAAGCACCTGCTCAGAGAGACAGAGAGGAATGGGGTTATCCACAGCCTTGTCCCTCAGTGCTTGTCACAGCCACCCCAGTGCCAGTAGCCCCTTGGCTGTGCAAGGAAGGCCCAGGAGATGCCCCAGGGTAAGGAGAAGGGGGTTGTTGGGGCTGTGGGGGGACAGCAGGGTGGGTGCCTGGGGTGCTCGGGATGAGGAAGAGGAGGCAGGGGACGGGACAGGAGAGGGGTGACCCACACGGAACCGTCCCCAGCTGCAGGTGGCCGGGGGAGCAGGGCTGTCCCCGCACCTCCCGAGCCCTCCCACCCCACGGCCCTGGTTTCAATCAGCCCTCCATCACACACTGTTTGCTTTTGCTGACAGCTCATTTACTCGCACTTGTCAAGCACGTTGTAAATAAGTGAGAGAAACAGCCCTGCCCTTCCTGAGCAGGGGACGGCCAGGAAGGGGCGCCGGTCCCCCCCGGGCACACCCACCGCCGGCTCGTTCCCAGCACCGGAGCCAGCGCTGCCAGCAGGGGCCGGGATCATCCACGCCTGCTCACAGCCAGGGTTGGGAAAGTGCTGAGCATCCACCACCTCCCTCGGGAAACAAGGGGAGCACCCGTCCTGGACTCCCAAAGTCCACGCCACAGAGTGTCCATAATTATTTAGCTTAAGGATAATCTGCATCTTTCAGATACAGCCAGCCATCATCTCCGAGGTAATCTCAGGTCACGGAGCCAGAAGGGAAGAGTAATCAGCCGTTCTGAGTGTGGAAGACACAAAGAAACAAGCAGTGAGAATCAGACGGTGGCAGCAGGTCCGTTACACACAGGGGCTTGTGCTGTGGATCTTTTCCCTGGCAGCCAAACCAGCTGGAGCGGCTCCAGTCCCTGTGCCTTGCCCTGCCCCTGCTCTGCAGTTTGCCCTCTCTTCAGGCTGTATTACCCTGAGCTGGTGCAGCAATTTGAGGGTAGCCCAGCACTGATGGTCAGCACCCAACCCGGGGTTAACCCAGTTAATGCACAAAGCTGCTCTTCTATAATCACATTGCCATGGCTGTGGTTCCTGGCAGCCCCAGCCAAGCTCCAGGCTCCACACAGCCCTGCTGGGGAAGGTTTGCTGCCAAGCTAGCTCACCCTGGGGATGTGTTTTACAGGGGCTTGCTCAGCACAGGCACAGAGGAGGGAGCAGCATCCCAGAGCAGACCAGGACACAAGGATGAGAGGGGGAAGGCTCTGCAGATGGAGAAAATACCCACAGAGTAATTCCTGGAAGCTGCTGCAGCTGGCAGGGTGGGTTTGCAGCTCAGGGAAGTTCAACCAAGCCGTACAGTGGCAGCAGAGCCCCGTTTGCACCACATCTCCCAGACACTGGGGACAGAGAGCTGGACCACAACAACAGCCACGCTGTCCCCAGAGCTCCTCCTGCACTGACTCTGGCAGGAAAAGCCCACTGGGAGCAGGGCTGGACTATCACAGCTGCATCCCTCGTGGATTTCTCTTCCTCCATCTCCAGAAGCAGATGCTGCATTTGCTCAAGTCCCCCAGAAACCAACAGCTTTGCTCCAAAACCAGCTCTGAAAGCAGCAGTGCCAGCACAGCCCCTGCAGGGCTCATCCTCCTGGCCTGACACCATCCTCCCTGGGGACACTGCCAGAGGCACTGCCAGAGGCAGTGACAGCTCTGCAGAGCTGCCCCTGAGCCACAAGGACCTTCCTGCCCTTAGTGCTGCCCTGCCCAGGCAGAGCTCAGGAGAGCCTTGAAAAAAAGGAGGTACCACTCCAAAGCCCAAAATCTGTCTGATCTCTGCACAGCTTGAAGGTTGTCACTGGTGGCAGCCATGGAGGCTCCTGAGGAGCTGCTCTGTGCTTGGACAGTGTCCCTTTTCCTGGCTCCAGCACTCAGCTGGCACATGGCTCAGCTCTGCTGGCACTGAGGCTGTGCTGGCCCTTGGTCTCCACCCCACAGCAAAGCCCACATCCCCTTGGTCAGACTGCGGCCACAGCAAAACGAGCTGCCTTTTGCTGAGCTGGAGCAGTTTTGAAGGCTTTGCAAATCAGATTCCTGGCCAAGCTGATATTTCCAGCTTAATTTATCTGTTCACAGAGCACAGACACTGGGCTTTTTCCCTAAATAGCCCCAGTATCAAATGACTGGTAAGCCAAGCTAATGGATCAGTTCTCCCTTGCAAGAAGCAGCTGATTTTCTCAGCTCCTGCCTCCCACTGCTCTGGCATCCCCAGAGAGGTCTGTCCTGACAAACCAGCCTGGACACAGCCCCAGCTGCAGCTCTCCCGGGTCAGGCTCCTGGCCAGCCCTGTGTGCCCACCCTGCCCCAAGCACTCTCCCCTGTCCACCTGGGAGCTCCCTCCCCACGCTGCTCCTTCTTGCATTTCACCCCAGGTTTCCTTTAAAATTGCATCCTGGGCACTTTACACCTTCTTGGGATGGGAATGGTGCTATAAACTCAATTTAAAGTGCCTGGTAGTTGCTCTCATGCTCCTTTTCTCCCTCCTGGCCCCACACCCCACCAGTGGGATTTCCATCAGCTTTGGCAAACCAAGACAAACCCCCTTTGTCACAACTTTGGAGGACCCATGATGCCTCTCCACAGCACCCAAAGAACATCCTCGTGGCTACTGAGGCACAGAAAAGCCTTTGAAGGAGATGTGATGTCTTCTGGAGTGCTTTTTCACCTGTCCAGTGGCCAGGCTCCTTCCACAACTCAGGGAGCAGACACTCCAGGGCTTTGCTCTGTGCACAGCCCTGCCATGAACAGTCTGGGCTGGAGAGGGCAAACAGCACCATCCCCTGAAAGCCCAAACAGCCCAGAGCTCCTGTCATGATGAAGCACCACCAAGATGCCCCTTTCTAGGACCTGTTTGAGATACCCTGATTGGAAATGTCCCTGCACATCCCTGGATGATCCCCAGCCCACAGCAGGATCACACCCAGCCGAGCACAGAGCCACGCCAGGCCCCAGCAGCAGCCCCATCCCACGGATTCCAGCAGGGTCCCCGTGCCTGGGCACGGAGCTGGGCCAGCACATTGCACCCCAGGACAGCAGCAGCTGTGACCAAGGGCTGTCACTGCCGTGAATCAGCTGCCCGGGGCCGTTTGCAGAGTGGGAGCTTTGGTTGGTAACGAGGTTCTCAGGCTTTGTGTGCTGCTGTTGCTATTTTAGTCCGCCTGAAACGTGCAGGAACAGGAATCCGGAGGCTCTGTCTCCTGCAGAGATGTTTGTGCTGACCCAGTTTGGGAGGCTGCAGAGCCACAGCCATATCCCCCTGCTCCAGCACCGGGCAGGGCAGTGTCTGCCCTGGCTGTGCCACAGCTCCAAGGACGAGCCACCTGTCCTGGAGCCACTGCCCTGGAGACACCTGTCCTGGAGCCACTGCTCCGGAGACACCTGTCCTGGAGACACCTGTCCTGGAGCCACTGCCCTGGAGACACCTGCTCTGGAGACACTGGTCCTGGAGCCAGCCCAGCCAGGCACCCACACGGAGACAGTGATGTGGGGCAGGAGCTGCTCAACCACCCTGCACCAGCCAAAGGGGTTTTACCCCTGAAATCCCCTTCTGCAGCACTTAAAGCTCTCCAAACACTCAGCACAGGGGTTTCTCTTCTCCCAGACCAGTGTCACTCACCAACAATCCAAACCCAACCCCGGGGACACAGCATGACCCAGCAGAGACTGCCACTGTCCCAGACAGCTCCGTGGGGCAGCCCCAGAGGAGGTGGATGAGGGTGTTCACTACACCCACGCAGGGCAGGCATGTGTGACAGAGCCTCAGAGCCCTCCACACACACATTTCTCTGCCAGAGCTGCTGAGGCAGCACTCCTGGGCCAGGCTGGAGCTCTTCAGTGAGGGAAAAGTGCTGGGGCTGCCTCGCTGGGCATGAAAACAGCACTCCCCAATTGACCCCACTGTGCTTTGGGGACATCTGTGGGGTCAGGATCAAGCACCTGAGCCCACCCAAGTGCACAGGAGGGGCAAATCTCTGCCCCACTACTGCCATGATCTCGGGCTTTTCATCAGCACCCAGAGATCACAGCTTGAAGCTCTCCCTCTGCTTTCAGTCCTGCCCCAGAGGCAAGCTCTGGGAGCAGGCTGGCCACAGGTTTGTGGAGCCTCAGCTGTCCAAATATCCAAACACAGATGCTGGGAGGTGTCAGCCCAGCCTGCCTCAGCTCCAGCCAGTGGATGCAAATGCAGCCACTGCTTCCCAGGCAGGGCAGGAAGCTGCAGGCACAGCAGTGCTGAATACCAACTCACTCCTCACCTGGCAAACAAACAGCCTCCTGCAGAGCCCTCCTGGCAGGAGCATCACTGAGCAAAGCCCCACGCAGGCAGAGCCTGCTGTGCTCCAGGCAGGAATTTCCCGCTCCCGTGGGTCTCTTACCTTGCTCTCCGTAGGAGCTGCTGCCGGATGTTGCTGCTTGGTGATGTTCTCAGCCAGACACCAGCAGATCCTCTTCTTCTGCTCCTGGGAGTAAGCCTCCAAACTTAATAAGCACTCTGACTTCTGACGTAAAGGAAACACAGGCAGGGAGAAGGTCATTAGCGGAGTGTCGCAGGCCCTGCCGGGTTTGCAAACTCCCTGCTCCCCTCACACCACAGCAGAGAGGAGAACTCACACCCATGTCCTGCACCCTGGGCACAGGAGAGTGAGATAGGCTGGAAATCAGCTCCCTCCAGAGACAGGGAGAATGGTGCAGGGGAGCTGGCTGTGCTTCCATGAGCAGGAGTGGAGCAGCACGGGCAGAGCACAGGCAGTCCTGCACCCTGTGCCACTGCAGTGGAAACCGAGGGTGGAAATTGCTCTTTGCCATATGCAAACATTAATGAGGCACCAGAGCATGAACTGGTGAGAACAAGAGCCTTTGGGCTGGGTGGGGCTGGGAGGAAGAGCTCAGGGAAGCTCCAGAGCAGCATCCTCATCCTGCTCCTCACTTAACACCGGGATGAATTTGGGGATGAAGCTCCAGCTCTGGTCACACTGTCTGTTAGCCACATGCAGCAAGGGAGGAATTAAGAGAAATGATGGGAAGTCATCCCAGCTGAGCCCACCTCCTCTTGTGCCCTTCCCTGCACACATCTTTTGTTGCTCTTGGACAGGTTTTCTTTGGGCCAAATCTCACTCACTTAAGGGGCTTTCTGACCAAGTTGTCTCCCAGCCCTTCAACTGCTTATCTCTCATGCTGAAAATTAAGCATTATAACATCTGCTGCCTGCTGGGATTTTGCACGTTTCACTTTATAAAGGGTCCAGAAATGCCCAAGGTTGGATCATCTCCTTAAGTGGCCAGATGGGAAGAGAAAAAAAATAATAGAAGCACAACTTTAGAACAGACTGTAAAGAAAGGAAAAAGAGTTGTTCACTAGGAGCCACAAAAAGACCTTTTCTTTCCCCCTAGAATTTCCTTCCAGAAGGGCAGGAACCCAATAACTGTTTTTTCCCAGAAAGGTCAGAGAGAACCTGCAGCTTTGTGACTCCAGAGATATAACACAGCCAGAAGGGGAAATGCTCTTTAGTCACACCATTTAAACCACTGTTTGCATTGGATGGGAATTCATTCATGTTTCATCCAAAATCCCCTAAAGTGGTAAATAAACCAAGGTCCCATAGCACCTCCTGGGAAAGAGGGCTCTGGTTCAGTCCTTTGCCCCTACAAGGAGACTTCCATGAAAAAGGAAGTTTGAGATTTGTTATGCCTGGACATCCCCACACTTATTCCTACAGGCTGAAACACTGAAAATCCCTTCTCAGGCTTCCTGAGCACAATCAGAATGAACAGAGGTTTGGGACTCAGGGAAAGGAAGTGGTGAGGCTCCCCCTTGCCCCCAGATCCTGGGTGGCAGTGATGCTCTGAGCGTCCCTGGAGTGCCACAGGGAGTTTTTCCCACCCTGCATGTCCCAGTCTCTCCCACACCAGCAGGTCACCAGGCTGGACTACTGTGACACCCACTCATCCCTAGGAAGTCATTCCCACTTTCAGAGCAGAGGATGAGCACCCATTTGCTGGGATGGAATCCAGGCTGGCATTTCCCTGCCCCACACTTGTGGCCAGAAGAGAACGAAGCAAGAACTCAGCAGAGCCCCAAAGCCATGGGGGCAGCTGTGAGGAGCCCACCCTGGTGCTGTAACTCTGCACACTCCCAGCCCTGACAAGGTCCTGTGATTCCCCTGGAGCGAGGCTTAAAGCAATTCCAAGCACATCTCATGTCCCCTGGCTGTGACAGACACAGAGCTCACCTAGCCCTGCCCTGAGCCCCTCACTGATTCAATTACAGCCCATCTCTGTGATTGAATTTAGCACACAGCCATGCTCAGCTCCTGCTGGCTGCTGAGAGCAAAGTGCCCCTCTGCTCCCTCTCAGCTGCTGCAGGCTCCCTGACCTCGGCCACCCAGGAATATCACAGCCAGGAGAGCAGATATCCCTCTGCTCCAGAACTCAGGGAAAGGCAACCACCCCAATGTGTGTCCCAGGTATGGTGGGCAAGGCTGAGGCAGGACATGAACAGCCAAAATTCCATTTATGCAACATGTACATGCTTTATTATCACTTTATTCCTCCACAGTGACGTTTAACCTCTCCAATGTACATTTCCCAAGGAAAGAGCTCTGGTTGGTTTTCCCTCTTCCATTAATTGCTCTCCCAAAAACTTTCACCTGGATTGGGGAAAGCCCAACCCGCAGGGGCTGAGCACCCACAGCTGCCTCCAAACCCAGGCAAAGTCCTTTGGGATGCAGCCAGATGAAGGGCTGGGTGTTATTTGGGATAAAACTCGTGGCACGTGTCCCTGGAGCCTGGTCCATGGTGGGCACTGATCTGCCCACACAGGGGAGGCTGGGGAGAGGGGACAGGGAGCTGCACACGCTGCCCCATGAGCTGGGAACGGCCTCCCCGTTATTGTTTTCCTTCAGGGAGGCTGCTGCTGGGCCTGCCAATATTTACAGAGAGAAAACAGGGTTTAATCTCACACTGCTGGGAAAGGAGGATGCAGATGGCGTGAAGGGGGCGTTTGCCACCAGATAAAGGCAGTGACTGAAGTGGCTGCCAGTGGCTCTCTGCCTGCCTTCCCCCAGTGACAAACATGTTATTGCAGGTGCTGTGTGCTGGGCTCAGGAGCCACAGTGAGCCCATGGCTGCAGGGCAGTACCAGCACAAGACCCCCCTCAGTGCCCCAGGGAGAGCAGGAAAACACAGCAGGTATTGCAGAGAACGTCCCAAGCAAGCCAACACCAGCCCCAAACAGGCCCTGCTACAGCCAAGGATTATCTGCAGGAAAAGTTCCTTCTGCTCCCCCAGGCTGAGACCCAACCCCAGGGCAGCCAGGTGAGAGGTCTGGCCATGCAGACACCACACAAGGAGGGCCTGTGGGCTCTGTAGCCCATAAATCATGTCAGGAGGTCCCAGAGAATGCCAACATCACAGGAGGAGCCCCCCGACCCTCCACACCGAGCCCTGCCTGCAGACAGCCCCTCTGTGCAGGGCCCAGCACACACGTGGGCTCTGTGTGACACTGCAGAGCTGAGGCATTGCAGGAATCAGCCAGACTCAGTCTGACACCTCTGGTGCCCTGAGCTCAGTGCCCAGCAGAGCCCAGGGCTGTTCTCTCACCGCTGTCTCCCTGGGCTGTGTGGGAGACACATTCCCAGGGTGGGAAGGAGGGCTCATGTCACAGAATCCCAGACTGGTTTGGGGTGGAAAGTTCATCCAGTGCCACCCCTACCATGGGCAGGGACACCTCCCACTGTCCCAGGCTGCTCCAAGCCCCATCCAGCCTGGCCTTGGACACTGCCAGGGATCCAGGGACAGCCACAGCTGCTGTGGGCAATCTCCTCCACAGATGCAGGGATGCACTTCTCCTCCCTCCCCGGGCTCCCCTCTGCACAGGGTTGATGGCAGGGTGCTTTGGGGACAGGGCTCAGCCCAGCCCTGCCAGCCCCTGGCCTCCAAGGCTCCGGGCACTGGGCCATGGCCAAAGCCAGCAGAGATCCCAGAGGGGAAGTACCTCGGAAACTGCTCCAGACTACAATAGCTCCAAATCACAGAGCAAACCTTCCCAAGGAGAAACAGGCAGCCCTGGGAATATCCTGTGCACAAAACACGGGCAGCTGCTGCTGACTTCATGCACCACCAACCAAGGGCTGGTGAGAAAGTTCTGTTTGCTCCCGTGCTGGGGGAGTGAGGGGACCATGGCTCTTCCCGTGGTTTTTGGACTGCTGGGCACACGGGTGATGCCTATGCAACAAACAGTAACAGCAGGGGCCCTGCTAGAGCTGGGATGCCCAAAAGGTGCCAGGGGTGCTGGAGGAGAGGATGTGCATGGAGATAACACTGGCAGGACACAGCAATCTCTGCGTGGCTCTGCTGTGGGTTTTTGGGAGCACTGATGATGGCACAGCCTGGGGGATGCCCAGAGGGTGTGGATGCCACATCCCTGGAAGTGTTCAAGACCAGGCTGGACAGGACCCTGAACAATCTGATCTAGGGAGTGCCATCCTGGCCATGGCAGGGGCAGAACAAGATGAGTTCAAGGTCCCTTCCAACCCAAACCAGTTCCATTGTTCTCTGTTAAACCCCCAGGAGGAAAATCAGCCTTAAGAACCTTTTCCACCCACTGTGGAGCAGCCAGTGAGGACACAGGGCTGTTTTCCCAGGCCAGGCACTTCTCATGAAGTGGCTCATCAGGTAAAAGCCTTCACAGGAATCCCTGAGAGGAGCCAGGCACGGAGCTCCTGCTGCAAACACCATTCTGGCAAACAGAGAGCAGGGCCAGCATCTTCCTGCTCTGCAAACATCTTTTCCTCTCAGGGAAGAGGAAAACAGCTCAGAGCTGAGTGGCCCCAGCAACACCAAGCCTACCCACCCAGTGCCAGCACAGCCCCAGAGCTTTCCCAGAGCTTTCCATGCCTCTTCCCTGGACAGAGAGCTCTAGGCTGTGCAAACAGCCCCAGGGCCCTCTGAAATCATCACCCCGTGCTGCCTGGGCCTTTTTAAAACCTCTCTAGCACTGTAACTGCACCACATCAACTCTTCTTTTTGCCAACATCTGGGAAATGTGACCCCAAAATTAAAGCTGGGGAGGGAAAACCTACTTTTTTTTTGTTATCTCAACGGTCAGGTTCAGGCTGAGCTGTGTAAAGATGCACAAAGCCAGGAGAGCAGAGTGTCCCTGTTTACCTGTTCCTCCAGCTCTGCCTGAAGAGCCCTGAACCCCTGGAAGGCAGTGTCCAGGAGCTGCCCTGTGCCCAGGCTCTGGGTCTTGCCAGCCTGGGGCTTCTGCTGCTGGTGTCACTCAACATCTGACCCAGGGAAACCCCCTGGGCAGAGGAGGTGAAGCCCAGAGTCTGTACAGAGCAGCAACCACCAACTCCAGAGTCACTGCCATGGGTGCTCCAGCTCCAGGGACATCCCAGGGGACAGCTTGGGCCAGGGGGACATTTCTGCAGCTGGAATTTGGGGCTGCCATGGGAACACCTCAGCATCTGGGGCAATCTGCACATGGGTTCATGTCACAGCAGCCTCCAGAGGGACTTTTCCATTGCTCTAACGTTGTCTCACTGCACCTGCAGCTTGGACTGCTCAGTACCACCCAGAGAAATGCAGGAGCTGGGACCTGATGGCCTTTAGAGGGAGGAAAATGGAAAGCTCAGTTTAGGAAAGAGTTAAGCTGCTGCTGTGAGTGTGACATGGCAGAAGGACTCAGTGTCCAGCTCTCACGTGAGCTGTGTGACTCAAGGCTTGGGGAACCTCTCTGGCATCCCAGAAATGAGCCATGGAGGAAACAATGGAAATGTCAGAGAGCAGGAAAGGATTTTTCATCTGGTAACATCTCCTGGCCACCAGCAGCAGAATGGCTGGAGCAAAGGGAGTCCCCCCTTCCACTGAACTGGGAACAGAGCAAGGTACACAATTCTGTTCTCAGAATATTCATGTCACAAAACTGGTGAGAGCAAGGAGTCTCCAGACTGTCTCTGCCTCCAGTCCTGGGACTGATCCCAGCCCTTGCAGCCTTGGCTGCAGTGCCTGCTCCCCTACAGCCCAGGGAATCCTTCTCCCTGTGCAGGACAAGCCCATCACACAAATTACACCCACAACCTGACATGCACCATCTCTTGTGCTATTGTGAATGAGAGGAAATTGAGACACAATTCCAACAGAGCACACAGCCCATTTTCCAGACAAAGACTCATCTCCACTCCCTTCTCCCTAAACAAATTCCCCTCAGCTGCTGCCTGGTCACGTAGGTTTGATGTCACCCCCTGCCCTGCCCTTTTGCCTCTTCCCTATCACCAAACCATCTGCCCAAGTGCCCTCTAGGCCTGCCAAGACAGTGCCCAAAATGCTCCTTGCAAACTCTCCTGATGATGTGTCCAGAACAGCCAACTCCAAAATTACCCAGGTGTACAAAATCTGCCAGGTCCCAGAGTGTCCCTGAGACTTGTCCTCTGTGCCATCAGTAAATTGCTTTTCCCAGCATTCAGATTTGCTGTCTGGAGACAGAACCTGGGCTGTCCCTGACTCCTCCCTTTGGGACAATGCCACATCCCAAAGGGCATTCAATGAGCAGCACTGACTCCCAGCAGGAGCAGAGAACAATTTGGGAAATGAATGTTCCCAAATAAATGTTCCCAAATGTGGAATAAGCTGGGGACATGGATGGAGTGAAGCATAGGCTACAGCATTGCTGTGATCCATTTGTTCAAAGCATTCCCTTGGCAGCAGCTGAGGGTGGGAACAGGATCAGGGGCCACAGGGGACCCTCTGGGTCAGGGATGTGTCCACACTGAGCCAGGCTGCCCAGAGCAGCTGTGCCTGCCCCATCCCTGCAAGTGTCCAAGGCCCTGGCCTAGTGAGTAGCATCCCTGGCCATGGCAGGGGTGGGACAAGACAACGTTTAAAGTCTCTTCCAACCCAAACCAGTCTGGGATTCTCTGATGGGGCAAGATGGGGGACAGTGGCATTTCTCTGGCACTTGTCCAGAGGCTCTCCTGTGCAGTCAGGAGGGGCATGTCCAAGGCAAGGCCAGCAATCAGGCACACATTCACAGCATCAATTTGCTCAGCTCTGGACGAGTGCTCACCACAGCAGCACAAGGAGTTGCTACTGGAAGGATTTTCTGTTGGAGAAGTTTCCCAAGACAAACTCTGGTGCCTGCAAATGAAAACTTCCAGAGGGAAAAAAAGATCAGATTTGCCAGTGCTTTTCAAAGGAAAAACTTACTGAGCTGTTTGGTTTTAAGTCGATTTGGTCTGAATATGTTGGGTTGGAATCAAACACTTGTAACAATGCATTAAACCCCTGACCTGCAGTTTCCTCTCAGCAGGATATTTCCGGAGCAGGGAAGGGTGTGAATACAGCCCTGGAGCACACTCACAGCTCCACATGGCTCCCTGTGAGGCTGCCCATTCCCACCAGGCAGCAAACATCTCCTTCTGACAGCTTTGACACATCCCACGAGGTTTGTGTGTCCTGCAGGGAATGGGGTGGGATGGGGAAAATGCGGACAAAGTCCCACACCCCAAATCCTGTGGGGTGCAGAAATGTGGGTGCACACTGAATCCCAGAATCCCAGACTGGTTTGGGTTGGAAGGGACCTTAAAGCTCATCCCATCCCACCCCTGCCATGGGCAGGGACACCTTCCACTATCCCAGGCTGCTCCAAGCCCCATCCAACACTTGGACACTGCCAGGGATCCAGGGGCAGCCACAGCTGCTCTGGGCACCCTGTGCCAGTTCCACCTATTGCAGAGCTCAGATCAGCCAGAAGCTGTCACAAGCAGGGGCTGTTCAACTTCAAACTGTGCTCTTTGGATTTAAAATCTGGAAAGGAAAGATGCCCAGGCCAGGTCTCAACGCACTGGCAGGACTTTTTAACACATCAGCTGGCAAACAGAAAAAGTAGAGGAATTGTAATGTCTATAAACTAAAACACAAGGAGTTCCACCCAACATGAGGAAGAACTTTTCTCCATGCGGGTGGCAGGGCTCTGGGACAGCTGCCCAGGGAGAGTTTGGAGTTTCCCTCTCTGGAGACATTCCAAACCCACCTGGACACATTCCTGTATCACCTGCTCCAGCTGACCCTGCCCTGGCAACCCCAGCTGTTGTGGGATTCTGTGATTCCAGGAACACACAGCATTCCTGAGATCAAAAGGTGGCACCTTCACTTCCAAAATCCTCTTTCATGTCTGTGCTGGGACTGTCACAGCTGTCCCTCAGCCACCAGAAGGAACAAAACCCCCAAAGGGGACAGCTCAGTGCAGAACATCCCTCTGTTTTCCACATTGTTTCCAATCCCATTCTACATTTAGTCTTTCCAGGATGCTAAGTGCCCCTCCAGAACTGGGTCCATCTGCACTCAGGATCTCCAAACCCTGCAATTCACACCTTGGAGAGCCTGTAAAACAAACACACTTTGTGCTGGAACCCACACCAGGCTCTGCAGCTCCTGCTAGCTCTGCCTGCAAATAACCAAACTGCTCAGGGTTTAAACTCTGTGCAGTGATTTATTACACACAATTAGACACCATGACCAGCAGTAGCTTTTTTAGGACACTTCCTGAAGATTGGAATTTTCTCTCTTGTTTATAATAAATTAAGCAACTCACAGGTATTAGAACATACTTTCCTTTTGTAGCATGTCAGATCCAAATGCAAATTTGTGACCTTATGGGTCAGAACATTATTCAGAAAGCCTCAAGATGAGCAATAGCAGGAGACTGCAGCTCAAGGCTTCGGCAGAGAGCTCTTCCTGCAGCAAAGGCAGTGTCAGCCCGGCCCCGTGGGCTCCTCTCAGCTCTCAGCAGCACTAAACACATTAGTGCTCATTGCAGATGATTTGTGGGCAAGAAACAGCAGCTCGAGAGCTTCCTCCGACCTCCCAGCCCCGTCACAGCAGCACAAGGGATGTGTCTGCCCAGCCCACGGCGACAGGAGCCCAGCTGAGAGTGGCCACAAACCCCCCTGGGCCACCAGCAATGCCCCGGGGGGACCAGCAGGGAGGGCTGAGCCAGGACAGGGCTCTGGGCACATACAGAGCTGCTGACAGGGCCAGGGATGGAGCAGGTCGGGGTGGGGAGACACCCCTCAGGGTGGCATGGGGCCAATAAGCCATGACAGCTCACACAGCCTGCCTCAATCCATCCTCATCCTTCCTTGATCCATCCTCATCCTTCCTACCCGCCACCAGCAGTCACAGGGTGGGCAGACAGCCCTGATCCCCCTTCACCCCAATTCCCAGCAGCCTGANGGCACAGCCCTGTGTGTGTTGCAAGTGCTACTTCCCTTGGTCCAGCCCCAGCCTTCCTCTGAGAGCATGACCACTGCAAAAACCACTTTGTCACCAAACCCACCCTCCCACCAGGCCACAGAGGCACCCAAACCCTCCCCCTGCAGTTCCTGTGAGCAGCCAGCCTGCAGGGACACCTGTGAGGGGACCATCCTCTCCCAGCCTCCTGGTGACACCCCCACAACCCTGTGAGCAACGATTTGCTCCCAAAAATGTGAATGCAAAGAAGAGAGGCAAACCTGAAGGAAATGATCTTCTTGGCTTCCCTGCAGGAATCAGATGCTGGAATGCCACCAGGCTGGCTCCCCAGAACATCCCATTCTTTCAGAATAGCCCATCTCTCCACCTGGGGCTGAGGGCAATTCACTGAGCCACACACCCCCTGTGCTGCACATCTGGGAGGTTCCTGCTCTCTTGCCCCCTCCCCAGCCCCTGCAGCCCAGGCACCCTCTCCATGTGGCTCCTGGGGAGCGGACCTGCAAGTCACTGTTTCCCAGAAGAGAAGTCTGAGAGAAGTCTGCTGGGAGAGCCCCATGCTGCCCTGGCTCACTGCTGACTCAGACACAACCCCCACTCTGTTCCCCTTTCAAACCCAAATTTCCCACTGCTGGAGAGCCCCACAGCACCTACAGCTGCAGAGTTACTGTCCCCTTCACCTTGGAGCCAGCTGGTCTCTGGCTCAGGACAGACCACCAGCCATGGGGGAGGAGGGAAGGGGTGGCACAGGGCAC
>VXBB01015803.1:0-31310 GCA_013399915.1 Illadopsis cleaveri | reverse complement strand
TGGAGCAGGTCGGGGGGGGGAGACACCCCTCAGGGTGGCATGGGGCCAATAAGCCATGACAGCTCACACAGCCTGCCTCAATCCATCCTCATCCTTCCTTGATCCATCCTCATCCTTCCTACCCGCCACCAGCAGTCACAGGGTGGGCAGACAGCCCTGATCCCCCTTCACCCCAATTCCCAGCAGCCTGGCCATGTCCCCAGAGCAGAGCTAGCTCCTCNTCCCCAGAGCAGAGCCAGCTCCTCTCCAGGGGAATCCATGTCCCCAGAGCAGAGCCAGCTCCTCTGCAGGGATATCCATGTCCCCAGGGAACAGCCAGCTCCTCTCCAGGGAAATCCATGTCCCCAGGGCACAGCCAGCCCCTCTGCAGGGATATCCATGTCCCCAGGGTGCAGCCAGCCCCTGTGCAGGGGAATCCATGTCCCCGGAGCAGAGCCAGCCCCTCTCCAGGGGAATTCATGCCCCCAGGGCACAGCCCTGTGTGTGTTGCAAGTGCTACTTTCCTTGGTCCAGCCCCAGCCTTCCTCTGAGAGCATGACCACTGCAAAAACCACTTTGTCACCAAACCCACCCTCCCACCAGGCCACAGAGGCACCCAAACCCTCCCCCTGCAGTTCCTGTGAGCAGCCAGCCTGCAGGGACACCTGTGAGGGGACCATCCTCTCCCAGCCTCCTGGTGACACCCCCACAACCCTGTGAGCAACGATTTGCTCCCAAAATGTGAATGCAAAGAAGAGAGGCAAACCTGAAGGAAATGCTCTTCTTGGCTTCCCTGCAGGAATCAGATGCTGGAATGCCACCAGGCTGGCTCCCCAGAACATCCCATTCTTTCAGAATAGCCCATCTCTCCACCTGGGGCTGAGGGCAATTCACTGAGCCACACAACCCCTGTGCTGCACATCTGGGAGGTTCCTGCTCTCCTGCCCCATCCCCAGCCCCTGCAGCCCAGTCACCCTCTCCATGTGGCTCCTGGGGAGGTGACCTGCAGGTCACTGTTTCCCAGAAGAGAAGTCTGAGAGAAGTCTGCTGGGAGAGCCCCATCGTGCCCCGGCTCACTGCTGACTCAGACACAGCCCCCACTCTGTTCCCCTTTCAAACCCAAATTTCCCACTGCTGGAGAGCCCCACAGCACCTACAGCTGCAGAGTTACTGTCCCCTTCACCTTGGAGCCAGCTGGTCTCTGGCTCAGGACAGACCACCAGCCATGGGGGAGGAGGGAAGGGGTGGCACAGGGCACGTCCTGTCTGGCAAGGTGCTGTCCCTGAGCCAGGGGCTGCCCCAGTGTCCCCTCAAAGCCTGGGCTGGCCAGTGCAGGGGGTGAACACCCACTCCTGAGGTCCAGCATGTGGCAGAGCTGCTGGTCACCATGGGCTGGGAAGTCCCACTCTACTTGTGACCTGCCCCAAAATACCCCAGGAGGAATAACAAGGCTTTGCAGAATCCCACAGCATAGCCAGCCCAGAACTACTGAAGTCTGTGAGGGAACAGGAGGTAGGAAAGCAAAAGTCTCACATTTTCTATCCAGCTGCTCCATTCCAGCCACAAGGGATGCCAGGGATCTCCATCACCAGAGCTCTCACAGGCCCCTCAGAAGAAAGGCCAGCACTTCATTACAGCCTGACAAAGACACCTCATCACCTCTCAAGATCTCATGAAACACAGCCAGCTCTCTTTTGATCACTTCTTCTTAGGGGCACTAAGCTTCTCAACCAAATATCAGGCTCTGAGTGCATTTTTCCAAGGGCCTGAGAAAATGCTGGAGAGTCTCATCCAAACACCCATTGCAGCCTGGCTGAGTCACAGCCCAGGATTAGCTGTCACCAGCCCAGGGTGACATTGCCCTGGGACACGCACTGAGCAAACCCTGAGGGGAGGCTCAGCTCCTGCCCAGCCACCCCGGGAAAAAGCAGAGGAGACAGGGAAGGAACAGGAGGGAAGGAACAAGAGAGGAGTTGAGGATTCTGCAGTGAGTCGTGCCCTGGCCCAGCTCCAGCCACTCAAGGTGAACAACTTCCACGCTCAGCACTTGCACCCAACTTTCACAATGGTTCATTATTCCACCATGCTGCTGAGCAATGTTTGCCTTTCTCCTCTGTGCCCTGGGGAGCTTTCCCAGACCCACCTTTCCACCTCAGAAAATAAAAGGCCTTGAAAGCAGGAACACAGTAAAATCACTAGAAAAGGAAAAATACCCACAGCCTTCAATGATTAGGGAGGTGCAGTGTGAACCAATTTTGCAGAGTCCTTTACTTGACAAAAAGGATTGTGCCAATGTCTGGGTGACCCCAAATCTGATTGGAGCACTCAGCACCATTTGGGTTTAGAGCTATGATTCTGTCTTTCAGAGTGAGCTTCCTTTTTTTATTTGAGGGCTCCAAACCTGGACGTTTGAAGACAAGAAAAGCAAGGTGCCTAAAAATAATGACAAAACATTTGGCAAAGAAATCTGCCCTCAGGGATAGAATCCTAAGAGAAAACAAAAGTGAGATGTCTCAAGGAAGATCTACAGGGAGAAGGGGAAAAGAAACCTGTCCTAGTGCTGCCCAAGCTCCTTTTAGCACCTTCTTATTCATATATTATACAGCCATTATGTTTCTTTCCCAGGCTTCTGGCAAATTCATTTAAAGGGAAGTTAAAATCAGGTTTTTTCAGTGCTCCTTGCCCCAGAAGAAAGGATCAGAGCTGTCAGTACCTGTCCAGCTCTCACTGGAAAGTTAAAGTGGAGAACAGCAGCACTCACCTCTGCAAGGTAAAGGATGCAGAACTTGCGATCTTCTGAACCTGCAGAGAAGAAAAACCACGATCAGGGCAAAGCTGCAGCTGCATTTCTGCAAGTGGAGCCTCTGGCAGAGGAACTGGCTAAGAGACAGCACTGAATGGATGTTTGTTGTCCCCCAGTACCAGGCTGTGACCTGGGTGATGTCTGTGGCATCTGCCCGGGCCGGGCGCGGGCGGGTCCTGCAGGGACTCACTGCCCTGCCAGGGATTCCTGGGAGTTCCTCCTTTGGAAAAGGGTTTGGTTCATTCACAGGCCACGTGCAGGCTCTGCTGCCCAACCTGCCTTGGCACATGCAGCCTGTGGGAGCTTCCCAGGGGCTGCACAGGTCCTGCAGCACCCACAGAGCCACCCTGGGAATCAGGGAGGGATCTCTCCATCTTATCCCTGTGGGCACTTTGCTCCCAGGAGGACTGACAGAGGAGCTCCTATTCCTACATCTCATTCCTAGCTCTTGCCCCAAGGTCTGGGTGGTCCTGGTGGTCCTGCTGTCTGTCCCAGCCTCCAGCAGTGCCAGCAGCTGGGGCAGTGCCTCTCCAAGGGGATGGAGCCAAATCCCAGAGCAGTGGGAAGCAGCAGGCATGGGGGAGGGGGAAGAGCTCATGCTGCTCTTTTGAGCTGAGGGCAAACTGCCCCACATTGAGACACTGGGGAGACTCAGCCAAGGAACTTGCACTTCCACAGCTTTGTGAGAGGAGATGGTGCTGGGGACAACACAATGACCAACTCTGCCATCCATGTCTTGCTAAATCATGGAGCAGCCCAGAACAGCTCCTCAGCTGCTGCCAGATATCCCAGGAGATGTGTCAGACTCCAGCTGCTCCACCAGGCTGGTCCCTGCAGTCCAGCCTTCCCTGCACCCAACCAAAAGCCATGCCTGAAGATTTGCCCTAGCCCTGGTGTGTCCCCAGCCTCAAGGGAAGGCAGCTCTGGGCATACCCCAGCCTCACAGGAGGACATGAAACTGCCCCAGAACAGGGTCAGCTCTGGAGCAGGACACCCCAGCTCTGGAGCAGGACATCCTGTCTCCAGGAGCTGGCTGGCTCCCCACAGCAGCTCTGCCCTTGGCAGCACCATGGGGCTGCTGCCTCCCTAACACTCCTAATGACATTATCTGTGCCAGGAGCTCAGGGCTGCAGCGTGGCCATGGCTGCAGATCCCACTGGAAGTGGTCTCAGGACAAGCTCTGCTTCATTTCAGCAGCCTGAGCTCTCGATGGGAACAGGCTCTGCACAGGGCTGGAAACACCCTGTTCCCCAGAGGAAAACAATTCTCCTGCTGCAGGCAGCAGCCTAAATATCCAGATAAGAGCTGTGACCCACTGAGGGACTCAGGTGCCTCTTGATCACTCCCTGAGCAATGTGAAACCCATGAAGAAGTGCTCTGGAGCCCTTTGCTGGGTGTCTGTTCCAGCTGCCCTTTGTGGAGTCACAGCTCTGCCCCCACTGCCAGTTTCAGTTTTAATGCATTTTGCAGGATATGGGCTGGAAAATCCCTACAGGGACACCAGGACACTGTGTCACAGCGGCTGCTGGAGCCCAGCACCACCGAGAGTGCTGCTGTGACCCTCTCAGGTGAGGAGCCCCTGTGTGTTCCCAAAACCTTCCCTGTGCTCCCCTAGGTGAGGTGAGAGAAGCCTAGCCCCAGGGCTGCTCCTCCAGATCATCATTCCCAGAAGGGGAGGGATGCTGGACCCTGGCAGCAGGTGCAGAATGGGCCTGGTTGGGAGCCCATCCCTCACCTCTGCACACAGAGAAACACCCACTGCTCCCCACGGCAGTGTCTGAGTGCTCCCAGCCCCTTTCCATAAATCCCAGCAGGACCATCAGGGAGCATTTTCCTTGTGAAGCCCATTGGAGCCCCTCACCCAATGCTTTTCCCCTTGGAAAAGGCAGAGTTTGGAATCAGGATCTGTGCCTGCTGCTGGCACACCACGAGTCCACCACCCCTCCTGCTGCTCCTGAGCTGGGCCCTGCTCTTCCTCTCCAGGCTGACTGGCAGAGCAGGTCACAGAGGACCAACACATCCCAGCCATGTTCCCTCAGGAGCTTTTCCCAGGTTTTCCAGCTGATGTGAGGACCCTCAATAAAGAGAGGTGATGTTGGAGTGTCAGAGCCCAGGGAATGACCCTGCTCCTCTTGGGCCTCTGTGGATTCCTTCTGCAATACCAAGTAATCCTGACAAGGTCCAAAGCCACCAGAATTAAGTTCCCTTCCAAATTCCTCTCCACTGAGCTGTGAATCCTGGCACCAGCAACCTCCAGAGCCAGCAGCTCCTGTTCCCTGTCCCTCCAAGACCCACTGCTACACATGGCCCAGCAGCTCAGTGCCTACAGGACATATAAAGCAGGGAGCCATTCTGGGCTAAGGAATGGCTTAAATCCCATTTTCTACCAGCCTTTAGGGAGAACTTTAGTAATAACCTGGCTGCCCATCCCAGCAGCTGGGCTGGAGGCAGGGCCAATCCCTGGCAAGGCACAGGGGGAGGCTGGAGGGTGATGGCACAGCCAGGCAGGGCAGACCTGGGCGCAGATTCCACCACAAACCAGCTTTGCCAGGATTCCTTCCATGTTTTCAAGTCTCTGGAGGGTCAAGGTGGAGCAGCAGAGCCTGATGTGCCCCAGAGCCCAGAAAAACACAGGAGAGGCACAACCTGGCACGGGAGAAGTGGCAGGTGCCTGGGATGATCCCCAGCTCTGCTCCCCAAATCTCTCGTGACAACAGCACAGCACATTCCCTCAGCCAAAGTCAGGGAAAAGCTAAAAGGAAATAAGCAGAAAGAAAAAACTCACTTAAAGATATTTCCTTCTCTTCCTGATGTGCTGTGGTGGGGACTGGCTTGGCTTCCAGAGTAACATGAACTGTCCCAGTGCCAGGCTGAGCATGAAGCAGAGTGGGGACTCTGTGGGGACATGTCCCCTGTCCAGCTGAGCCCAGTCCTGCACACCCACACTGCCTTACCCAGCACAGCAGCAGCTCCCAGCACTGCTCTGCCTCTTCCTCCTCCCTGTGCAGCCTATGGAAAGCACCTGCTGCTCTCAGGATTTGGGAGTGCATGCCTGGTGCTGAGTCAGAAAGATGGCAAAAGATGGAAGCTGCTCCTGCTCCTTTGCACAGCCCAAGGGCTGTGGCAATGCCCTGGTGAGGGCAGGCACCCTGATCCCAAATCCTCACCTCTGCTCAGCAAGGCTGTGACTGCATCCAGCACCCAGGACAAGGTGCTGCCAGGCCTGGACATGTGGCAAGGGAGAGAGGCTGCTGAGCACATCCAAACCTGGCTGCCAGGAGGGGACAGGCTTGTCCCACTGGGGGAGAGTGGCAGGCTGCAAGGCCTGGGTGCTCCTCAGCATCCCAAGGAAGGACAGAAGGCCCATAAATCGCACTCTTGGCCCTTGAGCATCTTGGAGCTGCACAACACAGCAGGTTGGGATGTCAAGGCCAGCAAAGCAGCACATGAGGAGCCTTTGTTTGCAGGATCCCAGCTGGGGATGGGGTTCCCAGTGTGGGATTAATGTTCCTCTCTGTCCCAAAGCTGAGCACACCCACCCAGAGGGGAACCAGGATCCCAGCGTGTGGAAATTCCCACAGTGTCTGGTGAGGAAGCCAGCCCTGTGTCACTGGGAACCTTGGCTGTGCTCATCAGCCTGGTGCTGGGCTTGTAAAGCAGGAAGAGAGAGCATTGTGAAGCAGATCAGACTGATTTGCTTTCGCACAGAGCAGGCAGGAACAGGAAACAGCACAATGGCCCTGAGCGCACCGGAGATGTCTCAATTGTTGGAGGCAGCCACACGCCTGTTCCTATTCATGTGCCACTCAGTCATTCAGGAGAGCAGCAGCAAATCCCTGCCAAAAGGGACAGACATCTTCTTGCTCTCTCCACCCGCCTTTGAAGCGGCCCTGCCCAAAGCAGGAGGGTCTGGGCTGCCCTGACAGCTGTGCTGGATTCCCAGTGTACAGGGGGTGGGTCAGTGCTGCAGGGACTCCATCTCCTCTGGAGAGCCTTGGGAAGATATTCCAGACATGATCCAGCCAAGTTATTATGACAACAAGGAGATAAGTGGCAGAAAACTGCTCACAAATCCACTGTGCCTGAGGTGAGGAGGCACAATCCCATGCTGCTGCAAACAGACCTCAGTGTGCAGAGCCAGGAGCAGCACCAGGGAAGCTGATTTCTCCAAGCAGGTGAAAAGAGCAGAGCTATTCCCCAGCCTTTGGGAGCAGCCAGGGGCAGCACAGACACATGGTCCAGGAGCTGACCAAAAGCACTTTAACAAGGAACAATTTCTTTTGTCCCTTTCTCAGAAATAAGCAGTGCTGAGAACACACTCAACAAAGCCCAGGGAGGCTTCAATGGCTTTTCTCAATGGCTCGTGGCTGTGGTGCCCCATCTCCCTCCCTTGTGTTTCTGCTCTCACCAAATAGGTCAGAGAATTCATCTGGAAACAGAAACATTGCTGGAAATGGGAAATAACAACTAACAGGCAGCCTGTGGTGTCCAGCACTGAGGCTCAAAACAATGTGGGGCACGTGGAGAGACACAGCCCATTCACAGAGCTCATGGCTCAGCAGGGAAAAGTCATGGCAAGCAGCAAAATTCACCCTGAAAAGGATCCCTTTGGAGAAGCAGCCCAGATCTGGATTCTTTGCTTTTGGTCAGAGCCACAGGAGAAATATTGGCTCATCACTTTCAGAGTAATTCGGGTTGGAAGGGGCTTCTCTGGTGGGCTCTGGAGTCCAATCCCCTGACCAAAGCACCCAGACCAGGGCACTCAGGAGTCCTGAATGCCTCCAGGCATGGACATCCCACAGCCCCTCTGGGCAACTCAGTATCTGACCAGCTTCATGACAGGAAAGTTTTTCCTTCTATCTCATCCCAATTTGTCCCCTGGGGTCCCAGGGCAGCAGCCTGGGCTGGAGGAGGAACTGTGGCACAGTCAGGTAACTGTACATTAAACAGGCCCATACCCAAAAAGCAACCACACCACACAAGGAACAAGGTGAAACTGGGCCCAGGGCCAAGAAGTGGCTCCACCGTAGCAAATAGGATGTGGTAGAGCAATTCCCTCATTCCTCTTTAGACCATGAGGAGCTAAAGGGAGTCTTTTGTACAGCCTGAAATAACCCATTTCCAGTCACCCCTGCCCTAAAAGCCCTCTCTGAGCCCCCAGATGGACACCAAAGGTCTCAGCCAAGGTGCAGAGTGAGGGCAAGGTCCCCAGCCCTGCTCTGAGGGTTTGCTCTTTCCTCCCCAGAGGGGTGAGCAGGGGGATGGATGTGAGCAACAGGGAAACCGTGGGCGGCTGAAGAGAGAAGTAGCAAAGCAGAGCAGCAAAGTAAAGGTCATCAGAGCTTGGCCAGCCACCCTTGGAGCCAATGTCTGAACTCCCTTGAGGCGCCACGGGGGAAACCTCAAGCCTTCAGTTCCCTTTCCCAGCCTCAGCCAGTCCCTGCTGTCACAGTGACACCAGCCAGGGGAACAGACCCCGGGGAATGGCAGCCCAGATCCTGAGACATGCACCCAAAAAGGCTGGGAAGGGCCTGAGTGCTCCTGGGGTGTCCCAGGAGATGGAGCTCCCAGGTTACTGCAGGGATAGCAGGGGTGATGCTGGCCCTGACCCTGGGAAGGATGACCTGGAAGCAGCAGGACAGCAGGGTGCTCTCCCTGCCAGAAACCTTTGCAGCTAGCAGCCAGAAAACCCCCCAAATGTCTCCAATTGCTGCTGCAGACACTCACCCTCCTGGAGCTTGACACTCTGCAGGTACAGAGGGTTCCTCAGAACGTTGCAGCGCCCGGGCTCATCCTCCTTAGTGAAGAGCAGCAGGTCCGAGTAGACAAAGAGAGTCACCTGGAAGCACAGGAGCAGCAAAGGAGAATCTATAGGGAGCTCATCTCTTGGCACTGAGACAGTGTCCTGGAAATGTCCTCTGCCCTGGGGAGAGGCACCAGCCTCAACAGGGAGCCCACACAGCCCTTCCCAAGGGGCTGATGGCTGCTGCACCCAGCCAGCCTCACTTGGAAGCCGCCTCCTGAGACTTGTGGAGTCCTGTGACAGGAGGGATAAACCTGCCCGACAGTTCCAGACCACACAAACACACCCTCTCTGCTCCCTCCTGTCACTTCCCACTTACACAAGTTACAAATCAGAGCAGGAGGAGGGAATAAGTTGCCGACTAATCCCAGCACACTGCAGACATTTCAGCCTGAAAGCGAATCTGATCACTCTGATCACCCTCACAGGGGAGTTTCTCACTGCTCCCAGAGAGAAAGTAAAGTTTGGTTTTGATAAGAGGAGGACCCACAGAGAGCAGCTGCAGTGGACAAATCTGACACCTCAAACCACGGTGGGGGTGGAAAGAAAACACCAGCCTGAGTGTGTGCACAGCACTGCTGTGCTTGAGCAGTGCCCCATGTCCCAGGGGCTGGGAGCTCCTCCAGACCAGTGGGGAAAGTCCTGCCTGAGGTCCCCAATTCAATCAGTTCAGATTAATGGGACCTTTAAAGTAAGAATGAGTTTCTCCACTACAATGGAGATCCTGGACCCAGAAGCCTCCCAGGGATGAGAATCCTGGTGCCACAGCTGAGGTGTGAGCCTGCCCTGCCCTCCAGGAGCTGGGGCACACAGAAAGCCTCAAAGATTACAGAATCATGGAATCATAGAATATCCTGAGCTGGGAGGGACCCACCAGGATCAGTGAACCCCTGTCCCTGCACACACCCCCCAACAATCCCACCCTGTGGATCCCTGGCAGTGCTGTCCAAAGGCTCCTGGAGCTCTGGCAGCCTCGGGGCCGTGCCCATTCCCTGGGGAGCCTGGGCAGTGCCCAGCACCCTCTGGGGGAAGAACCTTTCCCTGCTCTGCAGCCTGAGCCTGCCCTGGCCCAGCTCCAGCCCTTCCCTGGCTCCTGTCCCTGGTCACCAGAGATGCCAGGGAGCAGCTGCAATGTGGCAATGGCACAGGGGTGCCAGACCTGCTCAGGGGTGAGGGCCTTGGGGTGCCCCCCAAAACCTCCCACAGCAAAGGGAAAGTTTTGCAACACTGAGCCACAGCAAGGAAGGGTTTGTGGCCTTTTAGCAATGCTTTTGCAAATGGAGACAACACCCAGAGTCCCAGAAGGGTGGGAGAGTGCACAGAGAGGTGACTCTGCTCCCACAGGGACCAGGTCCCACCTGACAGCACAGTTTGTGTCCGTAGCTGATGGACACATCCTGAGGAGACAAGCTGGGTAACAGTTATCACATGCTGGGGAGTCTCACATCAGGGAAGAGCATCTGGCTCCGAATCCAAACCAAGCCCTTGCCACAAGATTTCTCCTAGCAGTGCAAGTTCATTTTTGTGGGATTCTCAGTAAGCACAATGCTGCTGGTGGAGCTTTAATTGACAATGAAACCAGGGAGGGGCTGTTCTTCTCTGTGCTATTTGGAAAGTCCCTTCCTCTGCTCTCAACACTCTGCTGGCCCAGTGCCCACATCCACTCTCTTCATTCCTTCTAGTCTTGCTGGTAATACAAGAAATAACCAGGTGGAAACAGCACTATAACCTTCATCCCATTCCCACCTTGTGCCACAAGGTAACTTTCTGGGACATGTCTGGTGCCATCTCAGTTCCCTCAACCTCAAAGAAGAGATGCTGAAGGGATTTTGGGAATAGCAACCCAAAGTGAAGGAGATAAAAGCATGATCAGCTAACAGTCACACAGAAATGAAGGAAGGAAAGCAAAAACCTACTGCCTGTGAAAGTTTAAAGGGTAGAGAAAAGATTGAGAGCAGCAGGAAAATCACTTCAAAACCAAGCAAGTTTCAATATTAAATCTTGGAAGTGAAATTACAGGATGAAGTATTTACAAGTAACATTGAGCTTTTACAGGAAGATTGTATTTGAGATGCAGAAGGTAAAAGCATATCCAGTGCAGGTCCTGTAAGAGCATCTCTCTATCAGATGCTGCTTCCAGGAAGACTCTTGATCTGAGAGCAGTAGATAGAGGTCCCTCTGCTCCTCCAGGCTGTTGGGAGGAAAAACAAAAGTGCCCCTTCCACACACAGAGGCAGGGGCAGCACAGCACTGTGGGGCCTGGGGCTCTGGCAGACCCAGAGGTGGAAGCTGGACACATCCCCCACCTGAGAGCTGAGGAGGGGGCTCAGGGATGGCCCCAGGGCAGCAGGGATAAGGGGACACTGGAGCAGTAACGTGGAGCTCTGCCCTGGGCTGCCATCACACACTGACAGGCTGTGACCTGTCTGTAACAGCCCTTGGCAAACACATCTACGCTGAAAAATCACAGGGCTCATAAAAGCCAAGAGCAAACAAACAACAAACACAAAGTCTGGGCTCACCCAGGCAAGTCACAGAAATCACCAGAGTTGCTCCTTGGAGGGTGAAAGTAGCTTTGGGTGTTTACCAGAAGTAATCTCCTACCCCAAAGTCAGACATACAAGAGCTGACAGGACAGAAGGAGTCTCTGAAGACAGAGATGGGCATGCTGGGTTATTGCTGGAGTGATCCAGGCCACGTGGCCATGGTCACATGCACCTTTTGGGGGAGATGAACAGATTTTACAGGGTGGAAAATGTTGTTCATAGAGGCTGACCCTGATGTCTCCACACTGCTCATCTGGGTGTGCTCTGCACCACAGCAAAGAGCAAAGTCTCTTCTGCTGCAGGACCTGACCAGCTACAGGACATAGCTGGCAAAGCACTGGCACAGGACACAGGGACACGTTAAAGAGTCTCCTGAGGGAAATCAGGAGAAACTGAAAGCCAAGAGGGAAGGCAGGAGCAACGGGCCAGTGTGCTGCCCAAGACAGGATAACCCTGGGACTGCCACCAAGCCCTGCCCCGGGCAGGAGGGAGCCAACATCACCCCTTGGAAAGAAAAATGTGGCAACAAAATCACTATGAAAAGAAATGCAGAAATCCAGAAATGCAGCCTTGAAGAGAGAAAGAGGAAAAAGCCTCCTGCTCTACAGAGAGGAGCATAAACTGAGCCAAGGCCATCCAAGAGGTTCCAGGAGCCCAGAAGGTCCATCCTGACCTGCAGACCCTGACAGAGTGGCAGAAAGGAGGGATGGGCAGGGCACGAGCGTGGCCCACACTGAGCAGACACCTCAGGGCTTTGGGAGGCCCCCAGATCCATTGGAGGTGGATGGACAAGGTCAAAGGCCACCTTGGACACCTCATGTGCCATCACTCGCTGGCTCCTCTGGCACTCCACGGGCTGGAGGGATTTCAGGAGCCCATAAAAGCGGGAATTGCAGCAAAGTCTAGACAGGATGTGATTAAGGCCTGAATAAGGGTTGCCCCAGAGGTAAGGTCAGGGAAAGGACAGACCCTGGCAAGCCTCCAGAGAGATAGGTTGACTCCTTCAGGAGATGGGAGAGAGTTTGCTCAGGGACAAGGATGCAGTGCCTGATGTGGAAACTGCCACAGGGAAAAGATGCTGGGGGTTTGGGGAAAAAAGAAAGGAGCAGGACCTCCAGCTCCAGCCCCTCCACCCAGGCCCTCCTCTCCTGAGCCTCCAGGCAAAGCAGATTAATAACACACAGAGAACAGTCCTGCAAACCACAGGAGCCCAGCTTGAGAGAGGCTGTGTGGGAAGAGCAGCGGGAAAACAGAAAGCCTCATGGAGCAAGGAAGAAAGGACTGATTGGGACACAAGACAGCCTCTGGCCAGGCATCAGAGAAGGCTGGAGAGGGAAAGAGCTCAAGTCCAGCAAAGAGAGGAGTCAGAGCCCTCCTGCACACTCTCTTGTGTCCAGGCTGTTTTAGGTCTTGCTGGCTCCAGAGGTTCAGGTTCTCTGCCCTCACAGCCCAGCAGCACCAGAGCAGTGAGCCCTGCTCTGCTGGAGAACAGGAGCCTGGCACTCCAGAGAGACCTGCATGGGTTTGAAGATTGAAGCTTGAAGCTCCACAAAGCCTTCCATGGCCACACACTCAGACATGAGAGAGCCCTTCCCAAGGGCCACGGGTGACATGCCAGCATTGCTGTCCCCACTGTCAGTGCCAGCATGGGCTCAGCACCACGGGCTGGTTCCCTTCACCCCTTCTCATTTCTCACCCCACTGACTCAGCCCCTCCTGCCCTGCCCCTGTGCCAGCTCACCCAGACACCACAGCCCCAGGGCACCAGCATTCCCAAACACTGCCTCATGTTCCTGGCCAGCATCCTGCCCTTTCCTGGCACCAGCTCCAACTGGGAAATCCTCTCCCAGCTCCAGGCTCATCCCAAGAGCATCATAGACATTTTCCTCCTGACCCTGCCCACAGCGGGGTCTCTGCTGTGAAGAGCAGAGACCCCTCCTCCAAACACACTTATCCTGGGGTTCTTCATCACCCCCACGTGCACAAACACCCCACCCAGGCTGCAAAGAGCATCAGTTATCCATAAATATTCCACATTTGGCTGCTACTCCAAATATCTGCGCCTGACCTGAAGGCAGGTACCTCCAACCCACCCAGGAGGAGCCCCCTGACTTCAGCTGTACTCCCAAACCACCCGGCACAGCTGTGCCACACAACCAGCAGTTTACCTGGGATTCATTCTTGCAGGTGCCCAGAAGACCCTGAGCAGCACAGGACAGACAGGGAAAGGGATTTAGTTACAAGTTATTGCCAAGTTTTCTAATCAATCATGGATTTTTTCATGTACTTTTTTGTATTTTCATGTACTTTTTGGCATGAAAAGTGATTCAAGTCAAAGCAAGGGATGAATTACACAATGAAAACCAGAAAGAGAGAGGAGTCACTTAGCACTACCCTCTACTGGTTTGTACTGGCCAGGTGATGGAAAATGGCTCTGGGCTTCTGCTGTTGGCCACCCAGAAACTAAATCAAGTGAAGCAGAACTTCCTCTACAGATCTGTGAAGGTGACACATTGTTCACTCCAACTGAATTCAGCCCCAAATTACTCTGTGAGCTCCTCTGAAAGCACCCCAGAAGAAATGGCACTGGTTAGCAGTGCTCGAGTGGGCTCTGCCTCTCTCCCAGACTCCAAGGCCTTGCAGACTTTGCAGTTGAATGCAAGGGAAGCCAGCAGCAAATGTCATCAACACATCCAAACTCTGCCAGCTGGGATGGTAATAGTTGTCTCATCCACAGGGTGCCAAAGTCCTGTTGTATCCCCAGATCTCCAACAGCTCTCCAATGGCAGAAAAGTTGAAGTGAAAAGAACGAGAGGAATTTGGACAGGACGTGTGAGCTGTTTCAGGAACTGAAATTCTGAGAACATCTATAGCAAGTTCTTTGTCTGGTTCTAGTTCTAGGTTGTGGATTCTCCTTCCCTAGAGATGCTGCAAAGCCATGTGGACACAATCCCAAGTGACTCCAGGGGATCCCTGAACAAGGGGATGGGACTGGATGGCTTCCAGTGGTGCCCTTCAGCCTGAACCATTCTGTCATTCTGTGCTGCTCTAACCTGGCACAAAATATCCTTAAACCCCCTGCTCCTGAGTCTGCTGGGCTGTCACTGATGTGCATTTGCCACCTGCAGTTTCCTCTCTGTGAGCCCAAAGGCAACAGGAACAACAGTTGATTACTAGCACAGGAGAGTTTTCATATTTAGTTTATCACACAATAAACTGACCAGAAGTCTTTCCAAGTATTATATCAATATAATTACTGCACAATGAAACATTTCCCTTCTCAGTGTAATGAGGTGTCCCTTCTCAAAGTCCTCTCCAGTGCCTAAAGGAGCTCCAGGAGAGCTGGAGACAAGGACAAGGGTGTGGAAAGCCAGGACACAGGAAATGGCTTCCCACTGTCAGAGAGCAGGGACAGATGGGATACTGGGGAGGAATTCTCCCCTGTGGAGGGAGTGAGATCCTGGCACAGGGTGCCCAGAGAAGCTGTGGCTGCCCCTGGATCCCTGGCAGTGTCCAAGGCCAGGTTGGACATTGGGGCTTGGAGCAGCCTGGGACAGTGGAAGGTGTCCCTGCCCATGGCAGGGGGGGGATGGGATGAGTTTAAGGTCTCTTCCAACCCAAAGCATGGTGGTTCTATGATTCAGTCCTCTATGTAAAACAGCAGAAAAGCAAGTTTGGAAAGCTCAGACAACGTGGAAGAGTTTTACCTCTGTAGTCCTGTTCCTGCTCTCATGAAGGAGCAGCTCCTCCGACAGCAGCAGAGTCCGGGCTGGGTTGCAAAGATCCAGGGGCTATGTTTGGATGGAAAAAAAAATAAAAGAAAACAAAAGAAACAGTCAAACCTTCCATTGGCAGTGTGGTTTGTGAGTTTCCACCCACCAAACCCACTTTGTCCTCACTTTGAGCTGTCACTCACACAGGGAGAAGCCACTGTGCACTGTGCTCAGAAGGACACAAAGTCTGCAGTCCAGTCAGAGGAGAAGACAAAGCCTTGCACTCACACCTACGTCAGCCCCAGCTGTGAAAAGACAGGCAGCCCTTGCCTCTGACAGGGGCTGCTCTGCACGGGGGTGTTAATTATGGGTGTTTGGCAGCAGGAAGCACAACCACAGTGCTGCCACCTCAGGTTCCCACGTCCCTCAGGCACCAACATTTGTACCTGATGGTGTGCATCACTCTTAAAGAAACTTTTAAGAATTCCTGTCCCTTCCCATGCCACACCCAGCTCCCCAGGCAGTGGTGGAGAATGGGACAGGTTCAGGTGTCCTGAGTGCAGAACAAACCCTGCACCACCAGCCTGGGACCACCCTTGGGAGCAGCACAGTGGGAACAGGGGGGGATCTGCACAGGGCCCTGCAGACAAGACAAAAACCAGCTCCTGAAGTGGCAGATTCCCAGGCACAATCCAAGATGAGTTTTGGGAGTAAGGAGGCAAAAAGTGCCAGTTGTGTCCCTACCAAAGGCCAACCATGCAGAGTCCAGCAGGAGAACACAAGCTGAGGGGTCACCCAGGTGCCATCAGGGAGGAGGGAGGTGATCAAACATCTGCCCCCAGCTCCAGCCCAGCACACACTGCCCTCAGGCAGCCCATGGCTCAGGCTGGAGTGACAGGGAATGTGGACCATGGTTTCAGCCCAGAGGAAGTCACCAGGCTGAGCTGAGGTGACAATGCCACTGCTACTGCCACAGGAGGACAAAGGGCTCCCCACAGGCTCAGAAAGGAAGGGATTCATCAGCAATGTACTAAAATATATGGAGCAGACGAGATTTTTGGGGTTCTGGCCATATGAAGGACAAATAAAGGACACAAAGGGAGGTGGAACTACTACCAGCAAATTCAGAGCTGTTTTCTTAAAACAGTTCATTGAACTGCAGAGGCAGAACATTCCCTGTTGAGCCATTACTGCTCTGGATCCGTATCCTCTGCTCTGGAGCCAGGCTGGGAGAGCTGGGGGTGCTCATCTGGAGAAGACAAGGATCCAAGGAGTCCTCAGAGCCCCTGCCAGGGCCTAAAGGGGCTTCAGAAGAGCTGGAGAGGGACTGGGGACAAGGGATGGAGGGACAGGACACAGGGAATGGCTTCCCACTGCCAGGGGACAGGGATGGATGGGATATTGGACAGGAATTGTTCCCTGGCAGGGTGGGGAGGCCCTGGCACAGGGTGCCCAAACTTTAGTGTGACCACCAGCTAAACTAAAACCCCTTTGTTTGCACACACTGACAGCACAAAGAGCCCTCAAGAAGAATCACATTGATCTGCAATTCCAAAGTCAGCTCTGAAGCCCAAAAGCTGGGACCCCTTCTGACCCAAGCAAGTACCAAGGGCCAGATTTGAAAGCTGAAAAGGAGAAAAAAATCCAACACAGAATTGCTTGGGCAGGACACAGTTCCCTTTGAGACAGCTCCCAGCACTGTGCCAAGTACAGCCAGCTCCAGAGGAGAGCTGAGGATGACAGGGACTGCTGGGAAGGAGACCCTTGCATGGCTGCCTGGCCCCAGCCTGGGCACTGATCACATCCCAGCCCCTCCTGGCTGCACTGACCTGCACAAAGATGGGGAACACCAGCACTTTGGGAGCCAGGGTCACGTAGGTGCCATAGGAATGGGGGATGTGAGGCCTCACTATGGTGCAATTCTGGTAGTTCCCGTAGCTTTTCATGCTCTGCACAGTCTTCATCAGCCTGGATTTCCTCCCAGAGCCCGTGTGGGACTTCCCTTTACAGCCATTCCCTGCATGGACAGAGGAGGCAGAAGGAAACACAGAATGAGGAGGGAGCTCCAGCTCTGTCCACTCCAGCTTAGTCCTGCTCTCCCAGGCTGGAGGAGGGCATGGAAATCCTGGGGAATTGCTGGAGCCAAGAGCTGCAGGGACAGGCACCACCCAGCTATCCAGGTGTCCCAGGGATTCATGAAATAACAGCACTGATTCCATTTTTTCTAATGGGAAACAAGATGCCCCTGGGTGGTTTTGCCCCAGAGCCACTTGCTTGGTGGCCCAAGGACTTCAGTGGGTGCCACCAGCAGCACAGAAACAGCTGGGGAGGTACAAACAGGACCCCAGGGAGGCCACAGCAGCTCTGCTTCAGGCCAGCACATCCTGCCAGGTGATCTGCCCTCTGATCTGCCCTCATGAGTCTCCACCTGCAGTGCTCTGTCCCACTCTGGGGCCCCAGCACAGGAAGGACGTGGAGCTGCTGGAGCAAGTCCAGAGGAGACACCAAGATGTTCCAAGGGCTGGAGCTCCTCTGCTCTGGAGCCAGACTGGGAGAGCTGGAGGTGGTCACCTGGAGAGGGAAAGGATCCAGGGAGAGCTCGGAGGCCCTTCCAGGGTCTAAAGGGGCTCCAGAAGAGCTGCAGAGGGACTTACATTTTTATCCAAACAAGTCCTGCCTGCTCTGGATTCTGGGCATGGGAGTTAGCAAAGTGCAGGAATGTCATGGCATGGCACAGTGGGTTAATCACAGTTCTCAGAAGATACTGAGATTGGAGGTGCCAGAGAAAGAGGCAGAAGTTACAAACACATTCAGGGCTGGGATCAATCCCTGCTGCTGCCAGCAGTGGTTATTCAGACATTGGGTGTATTTATAAAGGATGACCTCATTGTTCATGAGGCTGGCATCACATCATCCTCTGTTTTTCAGCATTACATTCTGGGGCTGGAAAAGGTCCGAGCAGCCTGACGGGTTTTCAGTCTGTCCCTCTCCCCTGAGGAGAGTTATCCTCACTCAAAGGAGGGATTAGATTACAGGAGGCTTTCTCCTGCACACTCCCACCTCACCTGCTCAAGCAGAGCCCAGACCACGTCCTGATGGAAACCAGCAAACCTGTGCTCTGCCCTAAAACTCACAGGCACAAATCCAGTGGGAACTGAAAGGCTCTCTAACGAAAAATTCACATCTTCAAAAGAAACCCCACTGAAAAATCAATATATTTCCTTCCTCGCTCCTCCTGTAGCTGATGAGCTGAGCCAGCTCGGGGCTGCAGGCAGAGCTCTCCACTGGGATTGAACATATCCAGGTGAGGAGCTGGAGCATTCTCCTTCTCCCCCACAGGGATTTCTCAGGGACAGGAATGAGCATCCCTCCTGCAGCTCCCTGGGGACTCCCAGCACCCTTCCTTCCCTCCCTGCAGCCAGCCCAGAGCTCCTGCTCCCACCACTGCAGCTTTTTACCCTCACACTGTAACAGATGCCCAGAACCTTCCCAGGCAGAAATGAGCCAAAACACTCCTGACCATGGCCTGGGGCAGATAAGGTCTCGTCCAAAGCAAATACACAAACCTGCCCAGCATTACATATTCCATTAAGTATTAGGAAATAGCACATTTACTCCCAGATAAAGGCAGCAGAGCCAGCCAGCGCTGGGCTGGGAAGTCAGCTCGGCTGTTTACTGCTGGCTGCCTTTGCTGGGGGGACCCTCGTGACCTGAGAGGTTGTTTCCACCTCTAAGTGCATTAATCCTGACATTTTCCCTCTTCCCTTTTTCCTGGTTGCACTGCCAGATAACATCGAAGCACAAGAGACAGCTCAGCACAGGGCAGATAAGATCTGTCTGGGCTGTTCAGGGTTTGCTTTTGCTCTTATCCTAAATCACCTCGTTTTATCAGAGGAAATAATTACCTGCACAAGTCGTGGCACAGAAACACACCCAAATGTTAGCTCCTGTCACTGGGTGGGCAGCTCAGTGCTGCCACACTTCATCCCTGTTCAGGTTAACTGATACCATCCTCCCTCTGAACTTAACATTAAATAATTACAAACAAATCCATAAAAATCTAAAATTTGTTACGGGAAGAAGCCCAAGCCTTTCAAATCCCACCCCACTGTATGAACAAGTCCCCATGGTGCAGCTCATCTTTTCACAGGATCCACAAATGGCAGGAAAGAGCTGCAATTATCCACAGAACAAAACATCCCCTGCAGCTGAGAGTGGAAAATTCTCCTGGCTGCAGAGCTGCAGGACTGGGAGCATCCGAGGCACAGGGGGCCTGGCATCCACACTGCTCCCTCCTGCCCCCCAGCATTGCCCCCACGGCTCTGCCAGCCCCACACTTGGCTTTCTCTGTACACTGCCCCACCTTAGAGACAGCACCAAGTTTTCCACCTGTGCCCTCACCAGACAGGGAATGCTGAGGGATTCACACTCCTCCAAGAGCTCAGCTCTCCTAGGGATACACAGCTCATCCTGAGGCCACCCAGACAGGCCAGGGTGCAAGCACAGACTCCCAAAGCTTCCAAATCCATGAGCAGACAAGAGTTATTTCCACATGGATCTGGATTCCTGCAGTGCCCAGCTCTGCCACCCACCTCAGCCCACTCTTCCCACAAGTCCAACCATCCCCAGGGAGCTCCAGGCATCCCACACACACCTGCCACAGGTGTGGTTTATGTTATGAGTTTATGTTTCACAGGTTTTTTGAGGAGAGCTAGCCCAGAGACTGCCAGAGACTGCAGCAGCCCAGGGCTTGAACATTCCCCAAATCTGGCACAACCAGCTGCACTACTGCTGGCACTGATGTGAGCCACAGCCACTCTCACTCCTGTGGCACTGAAGAGAGTCTCAGAGCAGGGGATCAGTTCTCTGAGCAGGGCCTCATGGATGAGGAGGGAAACACGTCATGCATGGGCCCACGGACACGTGGCGAACCACACTGCTCAGAGCTCTCACACTTCGTGTTCTCACCCTGCCCCAAGTGGGAAGTCCCCACCAGCAGCACTCTGTGAGCTCCCACACACCTTCTCACGTGAGGCTCACCCCATGCAACACTCCCCTCTGCTTTTGGGTTTGAGCCACAGTGGGAAGATGATCCCACCCAAAATCCCTGGGCTGCTACTCCTGCCCTCAAACCATGAGCCCCTTGCAGGGCTCAGGACAAGGATTTGATGGTGACAGGAAGACCAGCTTAGAGCTGGGTGCTCTGAGCAGCATTCCCAGCACAGGGACAACTCACCCACAGAAGTGTTGTCCTCTTGATACACGGGCCTCAGCAGCTGTAAGGGACAGAGGGGACACAGTCACCTGCAGCAGGCCTCAGGGACAATGACAACAACCAACTACAAAACTTAACATGCCAAACCCAGCCAAGCCAAAGCACTTCAAAGAGGGGAAAAAACCCACATTTTTGCAGCAGAAAATGAGAGCAATGGCTTGCAGTGTGGTCTTGTGCAGTGGGAACACTCCCCACATCCTCCCCGTATCCCTGGGGGGAGTCATGAGGGGAGGCAGCAGGGAAATGTTTTAGGAAAACAGTGAAAGCTCCATCAAGGAGCAGAGGTGTGGAGGACAAGAGGGCAGAGGTGTGGCTTGTAAAAGGAGTAAATATTTAGAGATGATGCTGGATAAGACCAAAGCAGGGCCAGGAGAGGCTGCAGCACAGAGCCACGTGCAGGCCCCGAGCCCTACCTGGCTGCCGGGGTTCAGAGGAGCCAGGATGATGTAGTTCTGGTCTGCAGCAGAGGGCACCCGGGACAGGGCCGGCAGGGTGTTCTGGCCCCGCTTGCCCAGCTCCGTGTACCTGTCCCAGGAGTGCAGCCCCAGCCCCTCGGTGCCGTCCCAGAGGATGTGGCAGCTGCGGCGCTGCTCCGCCTGCGCGGGGCCGTTCTTCTCCCGCTTGTTGGGAGGGGACTGCAGGTCGTAGGCGGATTTGCAGGAGGACCTGCGGGTCATGCCCTCGTGGGCCGGTTTCACCTGAGGCACCAGCCTCCACACCAGCAGGATGATCTCCGTGGGGCAGTTCCTGGGAGAGGTGGGGAGGGGAAATCAGGGCTGGAGCCCTGCAGGCCTTCCTCCTTCCAAAGCCTCTGCCCCTCTCCTGAGCTCCCCAGCCCCTCCATCCTTCCTTCTCCTCCAGAGAATTCTTTCCTGCATCCTTCCTTCTCCTCCAGAGAATCCATTCCCAGTGTCCTGCATCCCTCAGAGCTTTCCCCTTCCCACAGTCACTCAATGCTCCCACTGCCCTGCCCTGGGCTCCCGCAAACCACCTCTCCCTGCCCTGGGTGTTTTGGGGAACACTCACCGGATTTCATGTGCCAGCTCCACACATTTCCAGTGCTCCACAGGCTGCTCGTTCAGCTGCAGCACAGTGTCAAGTTGCTGCAGACCTGCCTTCTCTGCTGGACCACCTGAAAGGGACAAAGTCCAGTCACCTGCCAGGCAGGAGGCCCAGTGGGAGGGGGAGGAGAAGTGCTGGAGCTTGGAGACACCCAGAGAGCTCCACAGCTTGCACCACTCACTCCCTCAAACCCCATCTGACACCCACACCTGAAAATGAAGTGGGGCCAGCCAGCCTGGAGCTTCACCTTGCAGCACGTTCACACACACAGAGCACCAGGATAGAGCCACTAGTGCTCCTCAGAGCTACTGCATGAACTTCCCGTGTTTCCTGGGGTGCAGTGGGGAGCAACAGGGCACTGGAGACACCAGACCATCCCACAGATCCACAGCAAGATATCTACTCAGGGAACTGAGGGTTCCTGCAGTCCTGCTCCCCTCTGACCTGTTTTCCCCCCAATGATTTCCGAAGGTCACCCGACCAGACAGACAGTTCTCAGGTTGGAGACAGAACAAAATCTGTGCAAATTGCTACAAAATACTGCCAAAATAGTGACACAGTGCTAACCCAGTGGCCTCTGACCTCATTAGAGGAAACAGAGAATTCATTTAATGAAGTTTCTTGGAGGTACCCAGAATCTTGCAAGGCGTGAGAGCTCCAGAATCACAATCAGCTCTGGGAAGCAAAAAAAGGAGCAATAACTCATTCAAATCAAGAGGGATGAAAAGGATGCAATCTCTTACCAGAGTCCACTGCCTGCACACGGACTGGGGAGTCGCAGCAGATTGTGAAGCCAAAGCCATCACTGCCCCGAGGGATCGTGATCTGCAGGGAGACACCGGAGCCTGTCAGGTGGGAGAGCAGCCACTGTGTGTGCTGATCCACCTCATTCCCACACTGCACCACAGCCTCTGGAAATGCTGGTACGTGGCATTTTAGAGATGGGGAAGGGTTGTCACTGTGACCCCCATGGATAACATGTGGAAAGGTGCTAAGAGGCAGTGCCAAGGGTCTCTGGAATGCCACAAAAGGTGTGTTTATTTAGCACACACTCTGGTCCCAACTCTTCCAAATGTAAGGAAAGGTCTGAGAAGCCATTGGAAAGGAAAACCTGGCAGTCTGACCCTGACACTGACTTCTCTAAGCAAGTCACTTAAACATTTCATTTCCTGTTGGAGGATACAGAAATAGCAGCACTCCCCTGCTCCGGAGGGAGCTGCGAGCTCAGCACGCTCCTGTCCTCCAGACATCTGTGTGAATCACCCTCTTCCCTGGGCTGAGTGTGTTTTCCCTTGTTGAGTTTGGAGAGGATGGATGCTGGGTTGATTTAGGTTCATTTCTCCTCCTGATTTGAGGAGCATTGAGCTTATTAATAAAATTATGCTTATTTTTTGATGTTGGCTTCCAGCAGCAGCTCAGCGTGACAGATCTTGTAAATACCTGATTAGCCCCCAAGACATTAGTCAAGATGCTTGTTTTACTGACAGAGAAAATTATAAATCCACCATCTGACCTGTATTATTTTGAGAACAAAAAGGCAGAAGGAAGATGAGGAATTCAGCAGAAGTTGCCAAGGAGGTGATAAGGTTCCTCACTCCTTTACCATGGGAGGGCAAAGGCAGCGAGATTTCATTTCTCTCCACCTTGTCCCTGTGTGATTGCTCAGCATAAAATCAGGCTTCAAAAGAGAAACTGGCTTGCCCTGGCAGGATCAAAACACAGATCCAGTCCCACTACACTGACTGTTTTTCTCTCTGGAGTTTGCTGGTTCCTCAAAGAGGTGGCTCTGCACCTTTGAATGAACCCCACAGCCCAGTCCAACCAGGAGTTGGACTCCATGGTCCCTGTGAGTCCCTTCCAGCTCAGGATATTCCATATCCTACAATTCCATCTCCAGCACCAACCACTGGCACCTCAGGAGCCAGCCCAGCATCTCTCCCACCACAGAGACTCCATGGGCACTTCCCAGCCCAAGGTTTCCCCTGTGCCAGATCTCCCACTCCTTCTCCCTGAGCTGGCTGACCTTGCCCCCCACCTGCCCTGTGCCACTGAAGAGCAGCTTCTCCCTGCTGATGCTCCTCAGCTCCCACCCCCGTGGCCATCACAAGCAGTGATCGCCCATTTTTGCCCGTTTTTTGCCCATTTTTGCTGCCATACACAGAACTAAAGAACTATGAGCATCTGCCATGAGCTGGGAGGTGGGTAAGGGGCCTTGCTGTACCCAAACTTCACCAAAAACTGCAGAGGAAATTTTCAAAATAAAGACTTGAGGAGGTCTAAGAGACAAAGCAGAGTCAGTTATTATTTGGCCAAGGCAGAGCAGCCTTCCTGCATAAGATGGTCACCACAGCCCTGGCAAGAAGGGGGCAGTTGGGTTTGGAATTCTGCTGCTTTTGTAATTCCCAGTGTTTGCTGTGCCCCACAGCAGCTTTGGAATAACCTGAACAACAAGCTCAGGAGCACAGGGACAAGCTGACCCTGAGCTGGCAGTCCCAATCCAGACCACGGAGAGAGTATTTCTTTGAAATGCAGGAGACTGGGACCTGCACATGGAAAAGCAGCACCTGGCATTGTGCACTGGGAGAACTGGAACCAGCACAGCAAGCTACTCCTCAGGACACAAGTGCTGTTGGCTCCCAAAAACACTAAAATCATTTAAAAAGAGGCAGTAGCAGCCTGCTGTGCCTGCTTCTTCTCTCATAAGGGGGAAATTAAGACAACACCTTGCAGCTTAACATTGTTACCACCAGCATGCTACCTGCAAGTTGTACATATATTATATGTTTTAATAATTTATATATACTTAAAAAGCACCCCTCTCTGCCCATTTCTGCACTGCAGCACCAGGCAGAGACCAGCCACAGGCACCCATGTGAGGATGCTTTCCTTCTATCCTCACTACAATTTACAAACTGTAACGACACCAAGTTGATTCCTCACCAGCAGCACCCACAGAGCCCAGCCATGGCAAGAGAACCCCCAGACACCCAGCAATCTCCCCAAGGCTTGCAGCCACAGGCTGGCTGGGGGCTCCTGCCAGGGGAGATACAGACCTGCCTGTACCTCCGCTCCGAGCACACCTTGCAGAGTCCATTGAAGCGGTTCATGGCTGGCTCTCCCAAACCGCCGCCAGCCCATGGAAACCCCGCGGCTCCCGCAGCGATCCCGGACTCCTCTCGCAGCGCACGAGCGTGGAAGGAGCCCCAGTCAAACTGGCATGACCGCCCATGGGAACCCAGCTCCCGAGAAGAATGGCAGGAAGCCACCTTTCACCTCCCCGGCCCCTGTGAGCGCTGTATGCCGCTTTACGATAAGCCAGAGGCTTCCTGAAAACCCTCACTGGCGAGGAAGGGAGAGAGTTTTATATTAAAATTCCTGTCAACTCTTTAGTATTCCCTAGTCCCAGCTCTGTTGATGTGGCTTTTGTTCCCGTGGCATTCTTCAGGCGCACGGAGCACTTTGTTTTTGCGACGTTCTCACAAACACTCGGAGGATGTTTGAGCGGCGTTTCACAGGCACTGGCTGTGAGAGCCTCGCTCCATGAAAGACACTACTCCACGCTCATAAAAATATCAGAGGTTTGGGTTTATAGAAGAGAAAAAAAAAAAGAAAAAAGAAAAAAGAAAAAGCAGAGTTTGTTTTTGAAAGCACAGACCCAGAGGATATGCACATCCCCGTGCTTTGTGCTCATAAAGTCACCGAGGGGGAAGCACTGAGGTCAGCTGACTGCATCCATGGTGGAATTTGGGAATTAAAGGCCAAGAGGAACTCAGCACAGCCAGCAGGATACCCAGCAAGGCTCAGCTGCTCCACTGCCGGAGTTGGGCACAACTCCTTGGTGATGGGGTTCCAACAGAGAAGAAAACACCTTCCACACTCCTGCAGGGGGTTGAAAAAGGAGGGGAGGCTGGAGGGAACCCAAAATCCAGGCTCTCTTGCACAGTAGCTAGGGTGGCAGGGCCAGGAAGGCCAGGGAGGGAGCTGAGGAGCCTCAAGACTCCCAGGGGAGCCGCGGTGGCAGCGCCATCAGCGCATTGTCCTGGGCGGCCGCGCTGCCGGGCTGGAGCTGGGGCTGGAGCTGGAAGGAGGAGCAGCCTTCCTTCCCAGCCACCACCTTTCAAGTCAGTGGCGACTGCCGGAGAGGAAGGGAGGAGAGGGGCGCTGGCTTTGTTTGTCTTGCTCAGCCCTGCGCTGTAAAAAAATAACTGCAAATGCAGCTGAGGGAAGCACAGGGCGGAATTCGGCACAGATAAATCACGGGGCCGCCCGAGCCCCGCTTCCGATGCAAACCATGTGTTTGTGTTCCCATTTCCCATCCTTGCCTCTCCTATAAATCACCCAGCCTCCACCATGGGTCTTTCCCTTCCCAGGGCACACGGTCCTGGAAGGAGGAGAGGAGCTGACATGTCCAAGGAGCCACAGAGCTGGGCAGGGGCTGCTGCTGTGGGGCAGGAGCCTGCCAGCCCCAGCCCTGTGGGAAATGGATTTGTAGAGAATTCTTAAAGCTTAACACAAGGCTCACTTAATATGCATTTGTATGCAAATTTTGAAATAAGAAATGCTGACTGAGAAATGTTATGGAATAGGATGGACATTGTTAAGAGAGAAATAAAACTAGAAACAAGTTTTAAAGGATGGCCTTGCAAATAAGTCTAGATACTTTGGAGAAATAGAAGTATGAAAATTGCATTGTAGTAGAACCCACAAGGGGTAATTTTAGATAATTAGCTTTAAGGTATTAACGGCATTGTGTAGTAAAAGCTGGTAGGCCAAAAAACGCTCATAATGTGTTATAATTAAGAAATAGTTTCGTTTCTGATTGTGATGGTGTGAATTATAACATCTGTACTGTCTCACTCTTCACATGAGACTAAAAATAGAATAAAAATTTTTAAAATGCCTCCCAGTTGCCCCATCCCTAGGCCAGAATCCAACGCAGCTCCACCATCCCAGGCAGTGCTGGGGCTTTTTCTTGAGTGGGAATACACTGAAAAAACAGGAGGTCCCTGAGGCAATGGGGGTTAGCACCCAAATCACCTCCCTCCACCAGCTGGGGCCTGACTGGGGTAACAAATTGCCTGTGACAGCTGTGGTGTGACAGGGAGGTGACAGAGCTCCCTCACCTCAGCATCACCCTCACTAGAACACTGTCCCTTGGCTCATCTGGACACCTCTCATGCAGGCACCTGACCCTACATCTTCCCAGTGCTGCTGGGTCACAGCCCTGTCACACCCACCTTCAGCTGCTGCAGGGTCACAGCGTCCTGGCTCTGCTGGGCTGCATTTCCACTTCCTTGCTGAACTTCTGAAATAATTTTTAAAAGATTTTTTAAAAAGGAAAAAGCCCCATGAGTGTGACAGCACATCTGACAATCCCACACTGCACATAAGACCTTTACATGTCAAGGGCACATCCCCTCCAGGCAGCAGCTGGGGGATGGCTGCACACCTGAGACAGGCACTGCTGCCCCACCCTGCCCCATGGCAGCCTCTGTTCTTCCCCTGGCAGCATTGCAAGACCAAGGCAGGAGGAAAAGCTCCCAACCATCCAGCACAGACTCCAGGGGCAAAGAGAGTGTGGCCACAGCAATGAGCCCCAAGACTGAGAGGCAGGAGGCAGCATAAGGATAAGCCAAGCAAGAGGGACAGATGTGGCTGCAGGGCTGGGGGCCCCACAGAGCCCCAGAAGTGAGGCTGAAGGGGAGAGCAGGGCCTGTTGAAACAGCCAAAATCCCCACCCCACAAGTTTTTGGGATGCCAGCGCCCACTGAGCACCACAGGGTGGAGCAGTGCCTGTGTGGGCACAGGGTGAGTGGGGCTGGGGCTGCTCCACAAAGCCTCAGACACAGGAGTGACTCCTCTTCCAAGCCTTGCCAACAGGCCCTGGGATATTCCCGTGGTGGGACACACCTGTGCTCTGCTTCAGCCTCCTCATGGCCACCTTCAGGTGCTTGGTCCTGCCCAGGTCCTCCCCGAGGAGGTAATACCAGCCACTGATCTCCTGTGGGGAGGGAAGCAGCTGTGCATGCAGGGGCAGATGCTCAGCCCCATTTCACCCAGCCAGGGCAGGAGCTACCCCAGTTACAGCACACAGAGGTGCCCAGACCTGCTCACACACACACACAGTCCTCCTCTCAGCAACAGCTAAATTCCATCCTCCCTGCAAGGGCGGAATGAGCAACACTGAAGCAACAAGATTCCAGGTTTTTAGAGGGATATCCAGAAGTACGATGCAGCAGCCAGGGGACAGGACATCATCTCAGCCTTGCTGAGGTCCCAGGAGAACCACACTGTTTTAAAAAAGCTGCACCTCACTTGTCCGAGTTTCAGAGGAGGCCATGCTTAAGCCACCTCTCATCCACCTCTCAGGCCACCACCACCAACAGCTCTTTTTTAGCCTCCTGCTATGAAGGAAATGTCCACATGTCAGATGTGGAAATTTAAAAAATCAAGGAGCATTTGGACAACATTCTCAGGGACCAGGTGGGATTGTCTCTGCAGGAGTTGGACTTAATGCTCCTTGTGAGTCCCTCCCAGCTGAGGATATTCTGTGATTCTGTGAGCTCAGGGAACGCATTAACATTTCCATGAAATTCCTCCAGCTTGCTGCTGCCCAGGGACAGAATCCCTCACCGCTGGCCTCTGGGATGAAGCATTCCCATGCTTTGGTGGTCACTGGGAGCCGTTTGCCTGGGGAGCCCTGCTCGGGACAGGCTGGGCCAGCTGTACTACCGAGCAGCAGCCAGGCTGGGGCAGCAGCACTGTGACCAAACCCGTCGCAGCAGGAACAGGGATTCTGGCACAGAATTCCTGCAGAACAGCCAAAACCCCTCTGTGTCTGCCCTCTGCCCATCAGCACACTGCTGGGAATCAGGCAGACTCCTGGATGTGTCCCACCATCACACCTGCTCAGCCACGTGTCAGGTGTGAGCCATGCCAGGCTGGCCCCATGTCCTGTGTCCCCCTCCCCCTGCAAACTGGGCAGGCAGCATGTGCTGGGGACACCTCTGTGCACCCCCAATCGCTGCCACTCTGTGCCTCTGCTGAAGGGAGTGACATCCCCTGTGCCAGGATCCCTCCTCTAACAGCCTCCCCACCCATCTCCAACCACACCAACTCCAGCCTCACACTGGCCATCCATACTGGGAATGGGAGGGAACTCCCTAGGCACCTTCTCCCACAGTGGGAAAAGCCTGTTTTCATCCATCCACCGAGCCCAGAGAGCCACGGCCCAGCCCCACAGCCTGCACTGGGACACAGAGGTACCTTGTCCAGGGACAGGAGGGACTTCACACCAAAGCTCATGCAGCCGATCAGTTCGCTCTGCCTGCAGGACAGTCAGAGATCAGGGACTGTCAGCACACGCCTGTTGAAGCACCAGATCCCCCCTTGCAACCATTTTCAGGGAGCCCCCAACCCTCTCTGCCCATGCTGGGTGCCAGACAGTGCCCGGGATGTGCCCTTGCTCTGTGGTTTGAGCAGATATGGTGTGACCACACGGCTCAGCTGCAGCAGGGCAAGGAGGAGCTGGGCTGAAGCACCCTGGTCACCTCCAGCCACCTGGTGCTGGCAGGAGCTTGGCCAGGGAGGAGGGTGGCACTTGCCTGGGCTGGCAGCACAGCCTGCAAGGTGCCAGGCCTCTCAGTGCCCCTTGCTGCCTTGTCCCCAGAGGGAGGGGAGGTCCCAGCCCACTTCAGACCCAGCTGGCTTTAGCCAACAGTGCAGGCACTGCATGTCAGTGGCTGCAGGGGTTTAAATGCTGCCCCAGCTAGTGGCTACCAAGCAGCAACAATGGCAACAGTGCCAAGGGCAGGGTTTCCTGCCATGGTGCTCACCAGCACAGGCTACCCACGAGTGTGACCTCAGCTGGGACATCCCTGGCCCAAGCCCTTGAGCAGAGCAGTCCTGAGGTCAGGGCCAGCCCTCAGGCCCAGGGCCCTGGAGGAGCTCACATGGGGTGACCAGAACAGGGGGCAGGGTCTCTGCCACAACAGCCCCATCTGAAAAGGATCCTATGACAGCTGGCAGCCCCTTACCTGGAATTTCTCTCTCTGTTCCAGACTGTGACCAGGAGACGCTTCTGCTCATCCTCCTCTTGCACTGGGCTGGAACAAGAAAAGGGCACAGCCCATCAGCCTCCCCAGGAGCACTCAGCAGGGACTGCCCTCACAGCCACAGACTCCTCAGCGTCCTCACAGCCAGGTCTTCCTCCCCCAGTCTCTGCACAGAGCACTGCAGCACCTCCCCAAAGAGCAATCTGCTCATGCCTGACACACTCGTGCAAGGGGATGTGACCTCTCCTGGGCAGGTGCAGGGACACCACTCATGTGGTTCCAGGAGGGAAATAATCTTGCAGCAAGACACATCCAACATCAAAGGGTAAATGCAAGCAACAAGCTTCATGAGGTTCATGCTCTGAAACCACCACCCTGTGCCAACTCAAACACTGCATGGGTCAGAGGGCTGGCACAGTCTCTGTCGCCAGCAGTGACAAGCTCTACCCAGCACTAAGTCATGCAGCTCTTTTCCCATGCAGAGACATGCTGGAGCTGTAGGAAACCCTTTTACCTTCCTCATTCACACTATTGCAGGTGCCAGGTCTAGAAAATGGAGTGTGTTTGTCCAACTCCTGCCCAGCAAGAAAGTCTGAGCATGCAGGAGCAGCTCTGCCATACTGTGTGTGCTGACAGCTCTGCACAGCTCTGCCCAAAAGTTCAAGGCACTTCAGCTACAAAAACCAGCAGAATAATGTCTGTCACTCCTCATCTCAGCAGCAGAGCTGCTCAGGCGTGCTGAGTGTTTATTAGAGATCACAAAGCAAAAGCAAACACGGGGTTGTGGCGTGAGGAGGAAGCCCTGGGACAGTGGCACAGGGTCCCCATGCTCTGTGTGACACGGTGCTGAGGGATGGCCCAGAGCTGCCTCTGCCCTGCCATACTCACAACACAAAGTGCTCATGGAACACAGGATTTTTGCTGTCTGGCACAGTCTTCGTCTTCTGCCTGCACTTTCTGTCAGCATCTGGCACAATGGACATCTTTGGGAGGAAAACAAGCAGCGTGTTAACATTCCCAGAGCACGCACCAGCCCCAGCTGCTGTGGCAGGAGACTGGCATGGGCACTTGTATGGATGGCTAAGCTCAAAGATCCTGCTGAGCCCTTGCTAACGGGTGGTTGGGATCACTTCACCCTTCTGCCTGTCAGGTAATTGTGTTACAAAACTGCTCAGGGCAGGGGAGGGAGGGAAAAGAGCAGAAAAATCAAGGAGTGATGTACACAAGTGCAGCCAGCTGGGGTCTGACTTGCACCCCCTCCCAGGGGGAACTGCTTCCTGCACTGTGCACATCCCAGCAGGAGACCCACCCTGTCCAGCAAACATCCCCACCAGGCTTCGGGCACCCACTGGGATGTTCTTGCAATGAATGGTTGACACAGGCCTCAGCAGGGTCCTGTCCTCCCCTTTTCTATTTCATGCAGACACTGCCAACAAAACCCATGAGCTGTCCAGCACTGGGCAAGAGCCCAGCCAGCTCCCTCTATGCTGGGGATGCTCTTCCAGAGCAGGATGGAGAAGGAAGGGACAAACAGTGCAGAGCGAGCTTGGAGGAGCCAACCACAAAATCCTCCCAAAAAAGCACAAAGCTCCTTGAGCAAAGCCCCAGGAGAACCCACCTTCACATAGGAGTCACACGCACGGCACTCTGTTCCCATCAGACCTTTTGTTTCCATGACTGAAAAGGAAATGAAATGGTCACATCCCAAAGCAGCAGGGAAGGGATCTTCCTACCCCACACTGCTCTGCTCACAGGGTGATCCCTCCTTGTGGGGCAGAACCCACTGGGCACCCTCAGACAGGGGCAGAGGTTTATTGTACTTTCCCTTTAACACAGCCGTGCTATAAATACAGCTGGGGCTGAGGTCGGTGGCAGAGGCAGTTCAGCATCAGGATGGCAAATTGCATTCCCTCTGCCTGACTTCCCCCAGCCCTGCTCTCCCTGCCCTGGAGCCAAATGTATCATCCAGTTAAATATCAACAGCCACATCCTGACACGGCCCCGACACTGCTCAGCCCCACTGCCGGACCCTGCGGCTGCCTGGGGCAGGGGCGTGACAGAGGGGTGCCAGGGGTG
>VXBB01015799.1:117112-148252 GCA_013399915.1 Illadopsis cleaveri | reverse complement strand
AAAAATGAAGTAGTAAAAAGACTAGCAGCCAATAGGTGTTGCACATGAGGTCTGTGAAAACTGTATAAAATAAGTGATGTGAATAAAGAATTGGCTTTTCCTGCATGAAGAAAATGGAGTCTTGGCTAACTTATTTCAATATTGGTGTGCAGGAGGAGAGATGAGAGGGCCTGTGCAGGAGCAGCAGCTGCCTGACCTACATTTCAGTAGAGATTACAGAGCCCAGCTGGCGTGTCCAGAGAATGGAACCCCTTAGAGGAGCTTTGCTGGGAGTTCCTCCTTTCCCTGATGTAACTTCATCACCATGACATCACCATAACACACCACATGGTCATTTTTAACCTGTCAAGATACTAAAGTCTGAAACCAAACTGCAACAGAACAAAAAACCAGAAAGCAAATGCAAGTATATGATCCCAGCTAAATACCACTCCCCACCCCTTTCTGTGCAAGTGCTCTATTGCTTGTCTGTTTTCATCTAACAGTGTTCCTCTTCCTCTAATTTTATCCCATTTCCAGTGCTATGTCAAGCCTGTATTTCTACTTTGTACCAACAAGCTGGAATCTACAGTAACTGTAGTATTTTACTACAATTTCAGCTATTCTTAAACAAGTTCACTTTCTTAGACTGCCATGATAAATTTAGTTACACACCTGAAGTTGAAACAAACAACTAAGCACAGACATCCAGAGATGGTGATAGGGTTTGCTTGCTTGTACTTAGCTAGGAAAAATCTGTAGGCATCCTAAAAATTTGACAATGGGTTTCAGCTGGAGAAGCTGTAAGTGTAAAATACTGATTCCCTGTGATCAGCCCCAGTTCATGGACTGGGTTCCGTGGTCTGGAATATCCCTTTGGCCAGTTTGGGTCAGCTGCCTTCTCCTCACTGGCAGAGCATGGGACACTGAAAAGTCCTTGACTCAGAGTAAGCATTGCTTAGCAACAACTAAAACATCAGGGTGTTATCAATGTCACTCTCATTCTAAATCCAAACCACAGCTCTGAACCAGATAAGAAGAAAACTTAACTCTATTCCAGCTGAAATGAGGACAAAGAGATGGGGGAAGAGAGGAACTGCAAAGTTTCCTATGCCATATAACAGAAGTCTGTGAAATAATTAACAAAGATTCAGTAACTTTGTTTGTAACAAGAATGATTTGAACATTCTATCAAGTACTGCAGTGCTGGGAGCCCCTTCTGGGCAAATTCCAAACTTTCCTCTACAGTCCATCATAACAAAAATTTCCATTCATTCTCCTTCTCCCTGCTCCCTTCCACACACAACAGTTCTCCCACAGCACTCTGAAAAGTTGTCCCTTTTTTAAACCTTTCCCAACACCTGTGAATTTGAGGCTTGATTCCTACCTATAGTTTCCTATTCCAAGATACCTTCTTGGTTGTTTCACAACTTTTTATGGATCCACACAGTGACCTGTGTCAGGAATTCATCCCAGTTAAAAACAAACTTTTTATTTTGCAGAGACGTTTTTAACTCTCTGCCCATGGAATTTTGGAAGATATTTGGACATGGGCAAAGGAATATTACAGAACACTTGAAAAGGCAGTTTTCTTCATTTTCTTCATAAATGCCTTTTAATTGCTCAGATGTGGGAAACATCATCCAGCTTGGTAAGATGTTCAGGAACTAAAGTGAAACAATGCAAGGAGTTCCTCAGGAAAGGGGTTAAAAACAATTAAGCTTTTCACCAACCATTTGAGGATCACCACAAAGTCTTAATTCAGAATGCAATAAAAATGAGTAAAGCATTACATTTGTGAAAAAGTTCAGACACCAACCACATGCCAAACCCAAAGCAAGCTCTGCTCTGCAAGCAGTCACTGACAGTTCAAGACTCCAGTACCCTCCTGAAAGCCAGAAAAATGGCAATTAAACAACAAAATAATTAGGGGTAAAACCTCTGTACTATCCTCCTCTCTGTTCAGCTCTCCACTTCCACAAATCAGGATGAATTTACTTCCTGTCCACACCACATCACAACACACTAGACCATTGTCTGTGGTGTGACATTAGAAGAAAGAACAGGGACACACACCACGGATAACAGGGCTGCTCTTAACATTCCAATCAAAGTGCACACATGCTGCTCAGCAGGAGGCACATACAAAAATATTCCAAAAACACACTATGCTGCTGAGCATCTGTGAGCTCTGGTGATAGTAGCAAAAAAACCACCACCAAGGGCTACCTTGAGACAGCCTGAATTCCCCTGAAGTCACACACTGCACTGGTGAAAGCCAAGAGGCTTTGAGGCATGACTCAGCAGCCCACAGAGGGGAGGATGGAGCCACCTGTAGTCAGTGGGGACAGCAGGCACAGGGACTGCCCTGAAATTAAAACCATCCTGAACGTACTTTCACTGGAGATTTGCTTCTCACAAAATCCAGGTAAGATCCAGAGGGTAACACGCAGGATAAACTGCTTTGGGGAGGGTGAGGAAATGAAGGGATGGTTATACAAGGAACACAGGCCATCCTCATGGTTTCCAACAGCTCATTAATACACGTACCAGCACTACACATGCAGCCTGCCTTCAGCAGGAGGGCCAAAGGGGCTCAAGAGTTTTATTGTTCCTTTTCTCACGCGAACTGCGCTGACCTCAAAAGAGTTATCAGCTGCTGGCTCTCAATAAATCAGAGCCTTATGCAGCCTGGCTGATTCCTTTCTGTCTTTACAGACAATTTACCTTCCGTGTCAGTGCCTCAGGGACACGACTCCCCAGGCTTGCAGGGATGGTTTGCCTGTGGCTGGGAAGGCTGGGGCAGAGCTGACACGCACTGGCACAAAGTAATTCCAGCACTTTTTTGTGAAAAGCTTATGAAGATTTAATTGAAAATCCAGACAGTAATAGGCATTATTTAGGATACACGATTAATATTTCTTGAGCTGTAAGATTTAATACAGAAAGTCAAGCGGATAAAGGCCAGATTTTGTGCTGGTTCAGTTGAGGTTTGCACTTTGGAGGTTTTTTTTCTTTTTAAAGCAGCTGCGATAAAAACTGAATGACATTTAGGACAATTCTCATGATTCGTCCACAGATGTGACCCAGAAGCAAAGCTCCAACAGGCAGATTATTTCAGGACAGGATGGAACATGTGGAAGGGTTTTTAATAACCTGAGCAGGCCTTATATAAGCTCTACACTTTAGATTTAATAGTAAGAAAGGAATGTATGTAAGCATTTCTTTATCTGCTTTGTTCATTGTAAACAGACAGTGTACTGCTTCAAACCAGAAACACCAGAGTTGCTCTTTTTCATCTTGCAAACTTGGGAGTGCTTTTCCTCATCCAACTTAGAGAACCATGACAGGTGTGGTAGAGAAGCTGGAGGCCCTCACAGCAGCTTCCTGATCCCAACCACTGCCACTTGAGGGAAGAGTTGGCACAACTTATGAGGAGACAGAGAACTGCACGTTTCCCTGCCTGGCTAGAACACAGCAAGAATGGTCACAGCCCATGAGGCAGTCTTGGGGAAAAGATCAGCTACCAAAATCAGTCACTGTCCTCAGCCTATTGTTTCTGACCCAGGAGTGTTCCACAATGCTTCTACAAGTGACAGGAAGCACTGATAACAAATGGGGCACACCTGCTCTCAGGAGAGGCTACAGCCAGCATGCTGCAGGGTGAGCTACACTGGACAACAGCAAGATGGTTACAAAATAATGGAAAAAAAGCCTGAAAGCTCCTGCAATAATACAGTATAGAACTGTGATTTTAAAACATCTGCTAACTTTCAATTATGATTTAAAGACAGCAAACATAATAAAACCTCCCTCAAAACATGGAAACTGATCCTTATGTTGTCTGTATTATCTTTCATAGTTTTCCAATATGTCTATTTTTAAGTGTATACAAACAAACAGGCTCGTTACCTATAGTATATATTTACTAAACTGTAAAATCTTTAACAACGCATAAGAAAAAAAAATCCTTATTTAACCAAATAGTAATTTCAGCATGATTTATGCAAAGCTGCTTCTGGTGCCAAGAGCTATTCAAATCAAAATTCTGAATGTCTCAAAGATAAAAGCAACTCTTTTCTCTACAAAAAACAGCAGTAGTAGCACACACTGCATCTATAATGGAGACAAGATTAGATTAGAACAAAGAGAACCCCATTAAGGTGTCCAACAGAGCATTTGCTGCATCTTACAGCAGACTTTGAAAGCCCTGCCCTGTAAACTCCACAGACCAGGAAAATGCAAACCAGCTGTGGCTAATTGCTTCTTTCAGGGATTGGTTTGAAGTGTTCTTAAAAGCTCAACTGGTCTCTCTGGTTCAGTTCTTGAAAGTATAACCAAGGAATGATGTGGATAGGCAACTCACACAAAACTCATTTCTGAAGGCACAAAAAAGCCCACCTGAAAAATATACAGCCCAGCAAACCACCTGTACACCTCAGATCCTGATTTTGTCCAACACAGGTAAAAATTCTCTACAGGTCAGAGTGTGCCACCAAGGGGAAAAATCCCCATGTTCCCTGAGCTTCAATCCCTCAACATGAAACTAAACAGAGCCACATGGAATCCCTGAGAAAAAGAGTATCCTGAGGTTCAAGAGGAAATGCTGGCAGAACACAGTGTCCCAGGAGAGCAATCCTGGCTATAAAAAAAATTTCAAACACTCAATTCAGCTAGAAAGTTTTTTAGGTGAGGGCACTGACCATCTTGTAACAACCTATCCCAGAGAGAAATGAAGTTCAAGAGGTGTTTGGACAAGGTTCTCAGGCACATGGTGTGGTCCAGGGCTTGGACTCAGGAATCCTTGTGGGTCCCTCACAACTCAGGATATTCTGTGATTCCATGGTCACCTTCCCCACACCAACAGTGTCACAGCACTGAGCACCAGGAACCCATCAAATGCATTTGTGCTTAAAACCCAGGGTCTGAAAAACAAGAGGCAAGGAGTGACGAACTGGCCAATGTCCAGGGATCCTAAGACATCTCCCATGGGGAAATAAGCAAACTTCCCACGACAACAAACTTCCCTAGAGCTGGGAATGTGCTCCTTGCTTGATCTGGAGCTGTGGCAGAGGAGCAGCTGTGTGCTGGAGCAGGGGTGCCTGTGCCCAGGAATGGCTTCACTCCCATCTGGGTGTGCCCAGGCTGTGGCTCCATCTGCTCCCGTTATACCAAACCTTCTCAGACCCTTGTGGAGTCACACCTGACAGCACCACCCAGCTAATCCTTCAGAGAAACAGTTTATAAAGGAGCTGCTGACAATATTCAGATCCAGAACAAAACATTCTAAAATATAAAGAAGTCCCAAAAAGCCCTGGGGCACTTACTGCACCTCTCTGTTCATCCCTCTGAAATTGTCAAGACAAGTGGAGCCAGAGTTCTTACACATAGGACTGCACTTTTCATCAAGGAAATAAAAAGAAAAGAAGGCCAAGTGAACCACATCAGAGCACTCTGATATTGCAGCCACTGCTCTCATTCCCTTCAAGGAATGCTTTGGCTAGAGCAGCCTGCAGAAATGATCCTCTTCCATCCCTGCCTTCCAACATAACCTCTACAACCTGCAGAAAAGTCAGCACCAAAGCAACACCTTTAAGGTTTCAGTCTTATGGGTTTAAAATGAGGTATATTCAGTTATTTATAGACCACTTCTTCAGATTTAGAGCAGTTGGAAGGGGAAAGAGAAAGGAGATCTAGTTGCTCCTTTACTATTTAATGTCCTTCTTCACCCACAGTGCCTAAAAATTTGAAAAATTATATTACTGTACCAATGAAGTTACTTTGCTGTAGTATTCCATGATACAAACATAAAGCATAATTATTTTGAAAGGAAAACTCCTTTCTAGGACTGCTCTAACTAGACTGACCTTTCTTGCATCTCTGCCACATCAAACTTACTTCCCTCTCCTCCAGCAGAGCACGTCTCTATTTCTGCATTGTCATTCCCAGGGCAGACACCTGGACTGCTGCAGGAGATTTTCATCTCTGAAAGCACAAACTGACTACCTCGCTTCCCTAGGATGACAATTGCCTCTTTACTCTCTGTCTCCTCCAGACTGTTAACACTCTCTAATATGTGTATTATTCAATCAGCAGCAGCAAAGAAAACAACTAAACCAGCTGCAAAGCCCAAGACAAAACACTGGAGACACAGAGAAAACAGCTCCTCTAAGGCTGAGATAGGAAACTGTAAACACTATGTAGATTTCAAGCAAATTTACTTTTACTCCCTTCAACGGGCAGTTGACTAGTTAAACGCAAATCCAGGTTTGAACTCAATGAGACAAGACCCCTGGGAAGGCACAGACAATTTCTGCCATGGGTCGCAAATATAACTCCCAGGCTTGTGCTGAGAAGAAAGGTTATTAACTGCATTCTGATAAAAAGGTTCAAACAAGGGGAAAGCAGAGGGGCTGGTAAGAGGAATGGAAACCTGAGAGAAAAAAACAGGCAGCTAGTTTCCAAGAAAACTTACACTCTTTCCTCCTTACAGACATTCCCAGATACTTCTACAAAGATGACATCTAACCATGGAAAAACAGGATCTGCAGAACTTGAGAAAAAATAAATTATTTGGGAAGGGGTGGGAAAGAAAGAGGGAAAAAATCCTTACCAACTGACTGGTCTTACTGTGCACTTTTCCAGGAGATCAAGAATTGCTTCTGATGCAGCAGCATTCAGCCCTGGAGAAGTCAGAGAGAGCAAAAAGGCAGGGGAGGTAGGAGGAGAGAAGGGAGGGGAGATGAGGAAAGGGGTGGGGAGATGAGGAAAGGGGTGGGGAGAGTATGTACACACAGTGTTTGCTGAGCCCTAACGTTGCTTTTGGGAAAGAAAAGAACAAAGCTACCTGTAAATCCAGCTGGGTATTGTTTTGCAATGGCTCAAGATGATAAAAGGAGGTCTTAGTAGGACCAGTGGACCCACTAGTCAGGAGGAAGAAATGTCTATCCCTACAGGTGTCTGTTTAGAGAACCTGGAATGCCTAGCACACTTTTTGCTCCAGAAGAAAGATCATACTAAAACTTAAGAGTCAAACAGGTAGATGCAAGAGTTGCAGCCAAACCTGTCAGAGCAATTAGTGAGAGAGGGAACACAAAACTATGCCAGCCATTCCCTCACCAACCCAACCAACCCACCAGTACATCCCAGTCCCACACTGCCATCAAAAGTTGGCAATTTTAGTGCCTGAAGGGAGAATGGGAGGGGAAGACTCATTGTTTCAACACACCATTTCAGCACTATATCTCTGTGGGACTGGCATGGAAAATCAAAAAGCAACTTGTCATCCTCCAATATATCACATTTCTCATTTCCCACAAGCCATGCCAATTTCTTGAAATCTGCTGCACAGCTACTCCATTTGTAAACCTCCATTCCCTTGAGCTGGAAATTTTGCTTCTAGTTAGCTGTTTACCATCCTCAGTCAGATGCTTTCCTGGACTTACAAGCCTCCTGAGCTCCCAAGAGAACCTCAAGTCTTGCACACATGCAGAACCCTGGAAGCTCTTGCAGCCGCATTGTGGCTGCACAGAATGATGCAGCAAATGGATGACACAGCTCTGTGCAATTCTGACTCCACAGATCTGCAGTGAGGCACAGCAAGGGCTCAGCTGACCCCTTACCTCTGGCGACTCCCCTCCTGGCAAAGGCTGACCTCAATCCAAAAATTGAGGAAGATCCCAAATTACACGGTGCCAAGGGATGAGGCAGCACTAGAGACACCACAGAGCTCTTCAGGTCTGCCCCTGGAAAGCTGACTCCTGTGAAGCTCTCCTCTGCTCCAGACCCACAGAAAACCAGACAGGCTATTCTTGCATCTCACTTCCAAGCAAGCTCTTCACAGCTGCAGGGAAGACCTAACTTCATACAGCTCCAAAGTAACACAAAAATCGAACCTCTCACTGTCACAGCAACATGAGTCAGTGGAAACTCCCAGGTTTACACATTGCCCTTATGGCTCGAGCAGATTATTACTGACAACTTGATCCGGCACACAGAGCCCCTGTGGCAGATGCTTATCTTAAAAAATGCAAACACTTCTGTCTGGCTACCAGCCTGCCAGGCTCTTCCTGGCCCTTCTCAGAACACAACCTCTCCCATCCTGGCCCCATGCCCTGCTATCCCACAGCCTCAGAACAAACCCAGAAACAGCCACAGGGTGAAAAGGAAGCTTTTCCTTACAGGGAGGAAAAAATACAGTATAACCATATATATCCCCTTCCTCCACAAACAGCCACATGCCCAGTGGGTCGCCAAGCCCATCCCCAGAGCAAGTCACAAAGGTTAGTGCAGCTACATTAATTCATCTGGAAAGGATTTTCATCACCTTGTCTCTTTCCTGGCCTCTTGTGCTGTTTCAAAAATAGCTCTGGCTTGTTTGCTGCACTGCCTGTGTCAGTCTGATTTTCTGCCTGGCTGGATGTGCACAGCCAGGCTGGGAGCCCGCTGGACACCAGCAGCCAGATCTGTACATCCATGCACAGCCACCCAAACACAAAGCACAGCCCCCTCCCCTCGCAGGCCATGCTGGAAAGCTGCTTGTTTTCAGAAGCTTTGCCCTCTATGAAGTGTGTTTACAGCAGGCCTCAAAAAGGGGCTGGAGAACACAGCACAAGCCCTTCTGGAGGTCAAAAAAAACCCAAAAGAAAAGCAAAAAAAGTACTAACATCGATCTGTCTAAAAGCTGCAAGCAAGGGCCTGCCCTGGGATGAAAATACTTTGAGATATGAGTGCATTTATCAAATGCCCCGAGGTCATTTGGCTGTAGGCTGTTAGTGCTTCTGTCCATTAAAGACAAACAATCCCTCCCACAGGCCTTGAGAACTGCTCTCCACAACTGCCAGGAAGGGAACAGGTAAAGGAGGTGCAGATGTGCAGAAATTCTGGAACAAGCTACTCTTCAAAAAAACCCCTCAGCTAAACTCTTGAAATACGAGAAGCTTCTGAATGAGATTTTTCCTGCTAGCACTTTTTTACCACTGAGTTTTCCCGAACAGCTTTTCTTTTTAGAATAAATCACTTGCTGGAGCCATTTCACAAATCCCAGATTAATTCCATTCAAATGTGGCATTCTTCCCAAACCCAGTAATCTGAGGCTCAGCCTTCAAGACCCAGCTCATCAGCTGTGAGCTGCCTTTCTCAACCATTTCTAAATGAAACTTTCTCAGCATGCCATGACTCAGGAACATTGCTTACCATGAATTAAAGATTTCTCTAAGGAAAAATGCAGCACAAAGAAATCCTGCTTGCTTATTCTATGCATGTTCCTATACAGCTATAAACTCTAATATGCATTAGCTATCTTATCACTTATTATAAAAATAAATTAGTACCTATTGACATTTCTGTATGAACTGCTCCCCAATTACTTATCTGTTAAGAAACTCTCTGAAATTTAAGAGGAGAAAAAAACCCATATACCTTTTCCAGCAGTCACCAGAGGGTGAAGATACCATTAAAAAGAGGAGCCTCTCAGGCATATCACCTCTTGTTATGGGTGTCTGCTTCCAAATGCAGTGCTCCATGTATAATAACAGGGAAGAACAAAGCTCACCATACTGCAACAAATTAGCACCTTAACACACACTGTATGAAAATTAATTGTTATCTGACACCGAAAGGACCTCGTCCATTCCAACAGCAATCCAACAAATCAGACATGCAAAGAACTGGAACAGACTGCCTGGGGAAATTGTGGAGTCCAATCACACAGGCCTTTAATATCAACATCAGAAATGAATGGGTAAAAGTCAGTCCTGCCTTGGGGCAGAGAATAGAAATAGATGACTGCCCAAGATCCCTTTCTGGTCCTGACCTCCTGATTATTTTTTTTTAATTTCTTTTTCTGAGTCATTCTTTCTTGCATCTGGCTTACTTCTAGCAACCCCTCTTAGCTTTCACTGCTACTAGGATCACACTTAGAAATGAGGTCTCCTTACCCATCCTCCTTGTTGAATGATGTAATCTGCAGAATAATCTTCTAGGTATGTCACCCCGAAGTTCACAAGGGCACTCAGTGGTTCCTGGCCCCGTCTGGTCAGCTCCATCAGAAATTGTTGTAACAGAACCAGGGGCACCAAGACCTTCAAAAGACAAGAGTTGTGAATAAATATAGAAAGCATTATCAAGGCTATTGTGCAGCTAGAACAGGATTTATGTGTCCACAGAAAAAGTCTGAATCTTCAAGTCCAAACATACCAACATACTTCTCATTTCTGAGAAGACACAAGGCAAACACACAATAAAATGCATTAACAAAAACAAAAAAAACACCCTCCCCCAAAATCTTAATCTGGTAAGCAAAACCCCACAGTCTAACTTGAGAATTTGACAGAACACCACTGCAGTGTTTTCTTAAGCCCCACTTTTTTCCCAATACAGGTAGAGAAGCAGGTCCAGAACTTGCTACCCCAGAAGTGGAAAGACAACATCATGAACAGCTTGAAGGGATATGCATCCAAATGCAAACAACAAACTCATTTTTGAATAGGAACACTGCACTAGACAGTCTCTTTAGAAGTTCACACTTGGCTGTGAGGCAGGACAGAAACAAACACCTCCACCCAGCAGCATAACATTACAAACATGTTTAAAATGACAAGCACAAAGCCCTTTCCATGTCAGACTCTCCCTCTGATGCCAAATTTAACACAGAGAGATCTTCCTCCCTCATCTCCTACTCCCATTCCTCTTCAGAAACATTTTAACTGAATGCTAAGCCTTAACCTAAATTGCTCTGGAAGATGCAAGACTGAATCCACCTCCTTCACAGCATTTGGTTCTAGACACTTCCTTCTGAAATTGTGTTTTTGTTTAAACAAACAACATGCAGTCGAACTTCTGAACTCTAAATTTATTCTGCTAGAGCATGCAAGTGACCCTCTGGGCAATGTTTATATGCAGCACCTCGCCAAGGTCGGGAAACTGGCATGAACTGAAGTCATTAGCATCTGAAAAAGCATTATTATGACACAAGAGAAAAATATTTGTTTTACTGCATTTTAATTGAGGCAACTGCACTGCACATCTATCCACTGTGCAGACTGGAATGCTGTTTCCAGCTGCACAAGGGAGATGAAAGCTCATCCTCAGCTCCTAATGCCTCCTTCCTTTTCCAGTCTCTTCCCTCATCAGCCTGATTTTCTTTTCTGTAAAGATCCTGCACTACTGTTACCAAAAATCACACCTTAGGGTGCAAAGCTGGAGGAAGATGAATAGACAAAGTAAGCTGAAATTGAGATTTGTACTAAATTCATGGTGGCATCACACTGAGATTGACTACTAAAACCAGATAGGGCCTAAAAATGCCCATAATCTGATAAATTTAAGATGCTCCAGCTGATTAACAAAGGAGTCCAAGACTGTGGCAGACAGGTTATAGCACTGTTGTTCTGTGATGAACTGTTAACACTGGTAACTGTTAACACTTCACTAGGGATGCCATGGTGTCAGAAGTTTAAAAGGGTTTGAATTTTAAAAGTGTTGGGGTTTTTGAGCTTCTTGCAATTTATCTCAACTCGGAGGCAGAAGAGGTGCATGATCACAGTGCAGGTCAAGATGAGGTGTCAAGGGGAAGCTTCACATTTTTGGATGAAAAACACCCAAGCTGTCAAGGCTAGGCATCTTTCAGAGGCTTTGGGCACACCCACATACCTCTACAGCAGCATGAACACTGAGATCTCAAAATATTTGACATTTACTGTGAGCTGAAGGCAAGAGAAACAAAGGCAAGGAAAGGCTCCTTGGGAAATGAAGGGAGCTCAAATGCTGGCACAGTGAACATGATTGTTGCCTTCTTCCTTTGCCAACTTGATGCTTAATCCACCCATTCCCCCCAAATCCAGCAAGCCTCTTCAGGCCTCAGAATGAGGGACCAAACTCAAACTCTAACACCCAGTCCCACACAGACCAACAAACACCACCCAGTTTTCCCTTCCTGCTGAAATTCTGACACTCCTGCCTCTGAGACCAGGAACAGAAGCAGGTTTGTACAAGACTGTCAATTCATGAAAGAAATTACCTCACAGTACTTCCATGAAAGTTCTCAACACCTTTCTGTACAGAAGAGCAGCTGTGTGAATGGTGGTGAGATTTAACTAGAACCAAGTAAAAATACAGCCTTTGCAATTCAAAGCAACTGCAACTCCCTCAGTGCCTGGGAAGGAATGCGAGGGGCTAATTATATTTTGACTGAAGAAAAATGCACACAGAAAATAGTTGGCAGGAGAAAAGCTCTAGGGAATCATTGTAAAACCCACTTTACTATCAGAAGATAGCTGATTGTGTAAATGAAACACTTGTGTCCACTACACTATTGCAATATCCCACTGTACAATATGACAGATTTAAATGCACACAAAAAACCAAAAGAAAGTTCAGAGGCTTTGGTGAAGCTATTTTTTTGAGGAAGCTATATCCAAAATTATTGCAGTTCTGTGTACCTTTTGACTATTTCAATTTAAAATTAATCTAATTCTTCACATGATTATTTCTTATAATTTTGTTGCACTGTTTTTTGCCCCCATTAATCAGTAAGAAAGGGACACTAAGATGACTGCTACCCCATTCACCAGTTCAACTGGCTCTCAGTAACATCTGTTATCCTTTCAGATGTTGCACAACAGTGGGATTATGCATTTTGGGTATATGTATATAATATTCAGTTTTAAGCAAAAAGTGTAAAAAACTCAGCAATGGAGTATTTAAATTTTTTAAATTATGTTTATTTTATTATAGAAATTCAGTTTGCCCTGTCTGAGGTGGTTTGGAATTTGTTTTTTTTTAAATGAGAGCCTTATTTCAAATAAAAGATGAGCACCCTTTTCCTTTATAGAATTCAACATCAACATGTTTTTCTAACAGCTTCTTTAGAGTAAAAATAAGCTGAGCTGAGATGGCAGGAAAGGTATCTAGATTTCTTCTGTTATAAAACACAATTCTGATTAAGATGATAAAGGAAATTAAAAGGAAATGAAACCAACACAAATGTATTCCATCTCCTCAAAACAATGACTATTGAAGGAACTGCTGGGCATTCCTGGAGCTCCAAGCTGCCACAAAAACAATACAAACAGATGCTGTGCTGGGGTACAAAATTTCCACTCTCTCCTTTGTTTTTGGACTATATGTTTTGTAGCAACAAATGTTGCAGGCAAGCAGAGTTCACGACAAAGTTGTTGTGGATGATGCTCTCCACCCTAAGCTGATGGGGACTGAAATCCACCAGCCCCAGAGGCTGCAGGAATGCAGCAGCAATGAAGGCTGGATCATAAACCCCCCAAAACTGATGGGGACTGAAATCCACCAGCCCCAGAGGCTGCAGGAATGCAGCAGCAATGAAGGCTGGATCATAAACCCCCCAAAGCTGATGGGGACTGAAATCCACCAGCCCCAGAGGCTGCAGGAATGCAGCAGCAATGAAGGCTGGATCATAAACCCCCCAAAGCAGCCCATTCATCCACCCAGGGCTGCATCTTCAGGAGGTGGGGACCCAAAGCACATTGACCTGAGAAGCCCCAGCACCCCCTCCCTTTATGCCTGGTTTTATGCTTGGTTTTAGCTTTCATCAGATGAAGAGTGAAATGTGCTAGCTTAAGCCACCCTCTTGGATAATCATATTTCATGGTTGTTTAAACTAAACTGCTGTGAATCACAAGATGACAAATTGAAAGAGCACTCACATAAAGCAATGATAATTGCTGGAGCCATGGGCAGTAACTTGTCATGCAGTGTTTATTAAACTGCTTTACAAGTGCCCACACCCTTGGGTAGATGAACAGTTTCTGAAGTAAGCAGGGAAATCTAGTCAGGAAAAAGTCTCCCTGAAAAAAAAAAACGTAGTGGGGGAAAAAGATTTCTTGTTCTATTTTAAATTTAAGTCTATGTTTTAACACTCAAATTATGATTAAATTTACAACTAGTTCTTTCATTCTTTCATTCTTTTTTTTTTATGCCCACTGAACCCATTAGAGAATGATTAAGGTGATGAATTTGAATGATTAATGAAAGATGAATCTGAGAAGAGTAATCTACTCATTCTACAGTAAAAAGTATTTTAAGATAATTCATTTACAGACTTGCATTTTGCTAAAAAAAAGAAGATTCCTATCATTTGAGATAACTACTCTTGAAAACAGGTAGGAACACCATCCCTATGTTTTCTGAACAGTATAAGTATCATGAAGATACTGCCAATTTTTATTTTCACCATGCTCAGCACTCTTTTTTACATGTATTTTAAACCTGACATTGCAGGAGGGAAAGAGTAGAGAAGTATTATGAAAAAACTGTCTCAGATTTCATTCCAAAACTGCTGCAGGAATTAACCTCTCTTGGGAATTAAAGAAAAATAAGTCAAGCAACATGTCTAACTTCTCGTTTTACCAAACTAAAGGAAGGTTGACCTAACACTTTCATTCAGTAACTTTGAGCTAAATCATCTATAAAACTGCCCACTATGTGCACATCTACCACTCTGAGAGTGCAATTTATTTAATGCTAAAACCAAGTTCTTTCTTTCTTTCTCTGTGAAGCACAACTGCACCCAGTATAAACAACACAGACATCAAAGAGACAGGAGACAGATCCAAATGCAAGTCAGTGATGTGGTACCTTGTTCCATCCAGTGGCATGAGCAGCTGCCTCCTGCGTGCGCTCCCGATACTCCTGGTACGTCACCGGCCTGCAGAAGTTAAACCAACACTGAAAGTTATAAAAGGAAACAAAAGAACGTGAATAAAAGCAAGTTCTCAGTTCCCAGAGAACAAAATATTTTCACATGTATTATAGCAAGTCATTTTCAACAGCTAACAAGATTCAGGACATAAAACATCAGCACCAGACAGGGTCAGGAAGGCATCACCTTTCTCCCACTTATACACTTTGATATAACTGGTTAAGTTAATTTCCTCATAATTTGATACTCTACAACCTAAAAGATATTAGATAAGTAGGTTCTCTGATATGCTAGAAAATTTCTAAGCTCTTACATATTTTTTTTAATAATCTAAGATTTTAAAGACAGAAAATTCCACTAAGAAATTCAAACCTGAGCTAGAGGCCAGTGTGTAGTAAAATTTTGTAAACGAAATGCACTGACTGTTTGACTGCATTAGAATTGTGTTAAGAGTTGAAACCTTTATTTGCAAGGAACAGCACTTTTGATCACAAAACCCCTTCACACTTCAGTAGAAACCTCTATTCTAGATTAATGACATCTCTACTTCTCTGAAATGGGATGATGAAACTCCTCTCTTCCAAACTCTTTCCTCCAAGATCATTTGGCATTCAAGAGTCAATAACAGCAAAGGCTTTTCTGCCAGGTGACAGCAGAAGATGCACTGCTTCAAAAGCAGCTGCCCTCAGCCAGATCATTACCAAAGTCAAGTCCAGACTTCAGTTTAATGGAAATAGTGATAACTGGCACCAGACAGAAAACTGCTTATGGAACTCCAGGAACCTGTTATGATCTAACAGCCTACCCTAACAATTGTTTCTATGCATGTCAAAGGGTAGGAAAATATGAGCCAAATTAGTAAGTATTGCAGCAAACAGCACTACACTAGCAACAGGGGGAAAAGAACAGAGTTAAAAAACAGTGGGGAAAACATAATTTGGGTTTGTCATTTTAAGGGCACTCCCTTGACTTCCTTGGCACATTAATTCTTTGAAATCAAATCTAAATCAATCAGTGGGATGAGAACAGCAGGAACAGCTGCAGGAAGGATATTATCAAGAGATTAAACAGTAACTCTAGTTTGCCTCAGAAAAAGGCAACATGGTTTTCACAGGCATTTCTGACTTTATGTATGTACAGACTTGCATTTTGCTAAGAAAGCAAATATTTTCCTATAGAAAACATAGCAAGCCTAGAACACCAGAATATCAACAAGCTGGAAGCATTTAAGTGCACAGAGGCATTTATGCAACTCTTCCTAAAGCAGCACCTGCCAACTCCAGCTCTCTACCAACACATTTTGGAGGTCACTCAGAAAAGCCTCAAGTAGTTCATTTGAATCCATTACATTTCAGGCTGGTGATTTATAACAGAAAACCAAGCAACTACAATAACTGTACCAATTTGCAAGGACATTAATTAAGATAGCAGCATGCCAAGTGCAATGTGCTATTTACACAGTAAGCTTAAACTGGCAGGAGAGCTGTTAAAGCACCAAGGTTAGCCCAGGGGCCCACATCTGCTCCAGATGTGTACCTGAAGGGTGGTCACGAGGTTTGTAACTACCATCCTCTCAGGGAAACTCTCCCAACCCTCAGCTCCACTCAGCTATAAGGCTGAAGACATTGATGTGGCTACAGCTCCATGAAACTGAAATGGCAGCTGCCAGTTTCACCAGCAACTCAAACTGCTTGAAGCAGCCTCAGAAATTCAGTAACAAAAGCTCAGAAAAATTTTAGAGCTTACATTGCTGCAAAGGCCAAACACCACAAAGGAGTATTTGCACATTACATCACAAAACAAAAACAAACAAACAAAAAAACCCAACCAAAAACCCAGCCAAATAAAGGAAGATTGAAAAAGAAAGAAATGCAATACAAGATGCAGTCACAACTTCAGCATTTCAGCAGCAGACACAGTGCAAAAGGAAACACCTTTAAAAAAGCAAATGGAAACTCACTTGCTAAGCAAGCTCTGCAGTGCTTTGTGCAGATGTTCCTTCAGCTCCTGGGACACTTTCTCCCCCAGATGAGCCAGGCAGTCTTCTATTGAGCTCTCTGGATTGGCAGGGCTGAACACTGGGGAAGTGTGGCAGTCAAACCCTGTAGTGGTAAATGCTGAGGGAAGAAGGTACACAAAATAAAACAGATTCACAGAAGAACATCAATGTCTCAGATTCCTTATCCTAGCAGTTTACACAGTTTACATGAGGGACAAAAAAAAAATCTCAGTTCTGGAGTCAAAGCATTCAATGAACAAATCATAGTAAAAATGTCCAAATACATTCTGAAAGTGCTACTTAAAAGCAGGGATGACTTTGAGCTGCATTTCCCCACCAGCCCTCGTTTCACAATTGCATCCTAACCAGGAAGTTTGCTGAATGTGCAGCTATTTTCCCATTTTAAGCTGATGCCAACCCTGATGGAGCAGCAGAAGAGCCTCTTTTCATAGTAAATCTGCCCACACATGGACATCCCTGCAGCAGTACTAGAGTAGTGTTCTTTTAAAATATTAATTTGTTCATATAACCTTTTCCTTCTCAGTCTAAAACTTCTAGGAAAGCTCCATATGAATGAACTTAAACAGCTCTTGAGTGTTTCTATTTCAGATTTCTGATTTGTAACACACATGCAAAGCAAAGATGGGTCTGAAATCATTCCTTGCTGGGAGTCCTAACAAAGCCACATCTACAGGTCAAAGCACATCACAAAAAATAAACCTGGTGGAAGGGAGAAATCTGACAATTTAAGTCCACACTCCTTGAAATATTAACTCCTGAGGATTTCTGCCATCAAGTACAGCAGCTTAAGGGCTGTTTACTTTTCATTATTTATAGTGGGCTATTAAATGTCATCCAGCTGTTTGCTTTGGCCAGGCTCCACCACTCCAAATGGTAACGTTTAACTATTTTACTCCATGTGACAATGTGTACAAATCTTGTGGGGGGAGGAGGATAAAGAGATTCAATGGATTCAAAAATCTCTTTAACTGGAGTACCTGTTACAAATTAACCACCATTACAGTGCATAGAGATTATGGATTGAAACGGGAAAACCTGAAGAGCACCTTCCAAGATTTCTTCATCAAGATGTTTTAGCTCCTCCTCGATTTCTATTTTAATCTTCTCCAAAGCCTCTTTCTCCAGAGCATGTTGTGCCATAAGCTGTTGTTGAGTCCCTGAAAGAAATCAAAGAAATCATTCAAATGTTTTAATTTCATGCTTCAAACAAGGTAGATAATGGGACGTGGTACTGAAATATTAAGTATAAAGGAACTTGAGGTGAAAGTTTGATTTCAGACTGCAACAAGTATGATCCCTCCAGAGGACTTATTACAAGTTTTATCACTTGAACCCAGAAATAGATAAACTTCCAGGCCTATTCAGGGTAGAACTGATGTTTAAATAAAATCAAATAAAGAACTGTAAGGCAGAATACATAGGAACTTTAAAAGCAACATTTTCAATTGAAGACCAAAATCAAACCAAAGCACATAATCAGCCATTATACCTAATACACTTGTTATCAAACTACACCATAACAAAGCAGACTGACAGAAGCTTGATTTTTAGTAACAAAATTTATACTGATGCCTGCAAAATCTACAACATTCTCAGACTGGCATAAGCTTGTTTTTTAGTAACAAAATTTATATTGATGCCTGCAAAATCTGCAACATTCTCAGACTGGCATAAGCTTGTTTTTTAGTAACAAAATTTATATTGATGCCTGCAAAATCTACAACATTCTCAGAGCAATTATGCCATGACATCAGTGAAGAATCCTGAAGCTTGTGAACTGTGCATCATTTCCCTGATCATGAGGAGTCCACAGGCCACAATTTAACACTGGGTTCACAAGTAAGACTAGAGGCAAAGGACCTCACAATTGTTAGTCAGTTGTCAATTCCTCTCTCCTAACCAGAAATTTAGGAATTTGGAATGGCTACATATCCCCAGAAGTTCACATGCCATGGTTTAGGATCACAAATACATTTCCTATGTGCTGACTCTAGATATTGGTAACAAAAGGTTGTTTCAGCCATATCAGTCAGGGTTACACAGACTCTCAATCATCTTAATCATTATGCTGTGCCAAGAGACACAAAACTGTTTCCAAACAAACCCATCTATACAGGACATTTGAATTTCTCACCCTTTCTGCACCTACACAAAAAGCTACAGCTGTACCTGGAGACAATGTTCTGCTCTACAGACATCCTTCACTCAGCTGAAGAAAACAAAAAGGGAAAGGATTTGTATCTGTAATGTTGGTATCATCTGACTCAATTTCCTCCTCATCACTTTCATTTCACATCCAGATCTTCAGCTAAGTCTTAACAGCCAGTGGAGCTTTCTGGCACATCTTTTTTCATTCCTGTTTTGAAGGCACTAAATCATAATTTGGTGGTCTTGTGAATGACAGTTTTGTGGCTTGTTTTCTTTGGTTTGTTTCTCTACTGGAATTCACTTTAAGTGTTGTCTTGCCTTCCCTTTTCTTCCACAATGGACACATATAACCACTAAATTTCACAAAAGGGTGAGTGAAAACTGTAAAAGCACTTAACACACAGATGTGTAGTTAACTACACACTAGTGAAGTACACTGTGCATTTTCTGTATTAAAAAAAAAAACAGTAGACAATAAGCTTTCAAGGTCTCCTACAATTGAAAAATATATTAAAAATCCACAGTGTCAACCACTGAATGTTTGTTAATGCTTAAAAACTCAGCACAAGAATCCCTCTAAACCAATGTATGCTTAAGTCAGTATAAAATGTTTTCATATATTTCTGTGACCACTCTAAAAGAACAAATGATAGCCAGTTTAATTCCATTTGACTTAACCACACATGTTCAGAAAAACTTTAGCTTCTTAAATCCCTTCCCAAGTAGTGCCTCTTTGCCACTCTGAGTAATAAATTCCAGAGAGGAGCAAACTGTTCCTCCTTTTGGTTAATGCCCTGTCGGTCCCTGTCAGTTGCTTTGGAGGCAAGAGCAACAAGTGTGTGCAGGTGCCCAGGCCTGTGTGAAGGGACAGAGCAGCCCCCGTGCTCACAGGGCTGATGTGATGATGATCAGCCATGACAAGCTGTCAGACTCCATAAGAAGTCACCCGGAAAATGGAAGGAAGGGAAATTCCACTGCTGCCAGTGTACAAAAGAGCTGTTTAGATAATCAGAGCTGCAGTCAATGGTTTCCATCTCGTAACACCCACGGCTTTGCAGCAGCTGCTGATTCCCAGAGCACCTGACTATTCAGTCATGCCAAAACATCAAAACCCTACCCCTCTCAGAGCAGTGACTTTGCACTGTTTATTCCCCTAATAAAGAACTGATTCCAGCTTTCTGCATCTCCTGGATATTGACTGCTACCAACAAACACTGCACACAGCACTGGAGAACATCAACAGCAAAGGTCCTAAGTGAGGGCTATCTTTTCTCTTTTTCCAAGTCACAAACAGGTAGAAGAAAACAGTAAAACCAGCTTATTCCAGATGAGAATATGCTTTCATTATCAAAGATGCAAATGGTCACACCAGAAATGGCTGTAAGAGCCAAGAGCATTGAATGCTTTCCTGTGCTCAAGAAATGGGTTTGCCTCTTCTGGACTTTTGGTAAAGCAACTCTGCAAGGCCTCTTCCCAACCCAGAGGCACAGCAAACCTCTGTTAGGTGTTCTTACACAACCAAGTTAGTGCATTCTACTTTCTGCTTATGCAATAAAGGTTCACTTTGGCACAATTATGTTCCTGTTAAAATTCTGGGGTTCAGGTATTTGGAAGTACCTTAAAAAGTAGAGGAAAATGTGTTCTGAAAGTCTATCAAACACTGCATCAGGGAGCATCGGACTACTAAATAAATGTAATACTTCAGTGAAACTCCAAAAACGCAGTAGCAACACAAGACTAACCCGTTTGTCAGGCTTGATCCCAGGAGGAGGAGGGATGGGAAGTCATTCATCAGAGCTACAGAGTCTGCACAACTCATTCTACAGTGCTTGAGCCAAAACTTCAGCTAACTGGGGACAACAGCACCCACAAGGAGAGACTGAATCGATGTTGTGCCTTTTTAGTTCAAGGGAATGAAGTATGATTGGAAAAGAAAACCACTGATGTCACAGACTGCTCCTGATTTTTTTTTTCTTTCATGCCTGTAATTTTAATTTAGCAATATCTTCATTTTCAAGTTCTCCTAGGTGTTTATATTAACTTCCATAAGGTGACTTAAAAATTTACTTTCAGCATGACTCTGATATTTCTTTAACATGCCAGACTTTTCAAAACATTAAGTAAGACTCTTAAATTACTGTTAGCACTGAGAAGTGACAAAGATACACAAAATCTCTTTACAAATGTATTTATCTGTTTTCTTTAATGAAAAGTACATCCATTACACCAGCAAACTCCAGACCATGGACTGCCACACATAGATGTAGCTCTTGACTTCAGAAATCAAAAGAAGTAAATAAAAAGAGGCTTTTTATAAACCATAAGAAGGCTCAGCTTAAAACAAACTGAAAAAGTCTACAATATTAAAGAGACAAGATATTGCCAACTAGCACACTTTTCTTTTGTGGGCAGAAAGGAGGCTCAATCACGTGGGAATTCACACCCCAAAAATCTCCCTTTCCTTGCCTCAGTTGAGGGAATAGCTCCCTTATTACCATGAACTGGACTGCTCTGACCTACAACGTGAATCTTTACAGCCCAAACAGGGTTTTTTTTCCCTAAGATGAATGTCTCTAACAAGTAAGTTCATCATTTAAGATAAAACAACCTAAAAAACTCAGTTTCCTACAAGCCAACAGTAGGTACCATGTGTGTGGGAAAGCAGGAAAATGGCTTGATCACTAACTACATACAGCACTTCACATGGTAATTCCAAAAAGTTAATAAATGGTCAAAAGGACATTGTGCATGATAACTGGAATAAAGTACTGTGGATAGCATGCACCTCAGGGAAACTGTAGAACTGTCAAAACCTTGCTCACCTCTTCACTAATCTATGTCACCATGCAGTAATGGCACTGACTATAAATCTTTCAGGTGCTCTGTAAACTAAGAGATTATTTTACATTTTTCACTCTGTCAAGGAAAATACAGAAAAAAATACTTTTCCTCAGAATATCGTAGCCACAAGCTCATGGGATGGTGTCAAGCAATGGGGAAGTAGATTTAAAAAGAGAAATACATTAAAATTCACCCTTTGATAAAATACAAAGAAATATTTATAATACAAATACATTGAATCACAAACCAGAGTACTTTGACTCACTTGAGAAGTTAATAATACTAACAACTGCAGCAGAGTGGAAGCTTCTGTAAGGAGAGTGACTTCAGGGGGAAAAGTGTAGAGATGTTTTCCTATACTTAATAATAATTTTCTGTGTCTGAACCACTACTTATAGGTATGATAAGAGCTCTGAAAAAATACAAAGCATCTCTCCACAATCTAATGAACAGACAACTGAGAGCTTCCACACATTTTTAATATATGTATTCATCTGTGGCCTCAAACCACATTGACTTATACAGATGATGTTACTCTATTGATGTTTATCAACTCATCTGATTTTCAGATTCACCTACCTGAAAACCTACCAAAAAGTAACAGAATTTACAGCTAATGGGTTTTGCTTTAAATAAACTGCAGTGACTGTTATGCAGAATCCCTATTCTGGCAAATCTAATAGAGAAAATCTCCCAAAGCACTGGCCAGTTAAATTTGCAGGATTTACCTCTGGAGACACTGAAACCCATTACAGAACACTATAGAGCTAGAATGTTAAAAGATTGGCTTGTCCAGTAAAACTGTCTTTTTTTTCAAGAGAATACTGTGGATGGCTCTCTCTTCAGTCCCTGTGCTGAGAAGAAGACAGCAAAATAAGAATTTCCAAGTGCTCATCAGGTCTTAATTTAGATCAACCTTATTTGCTTGAAGCCAGAAGTGATTTCAGTGCTTCCAACTGAAGTCATCCTTCTTGCAACAAAACCAAGACCAACCAAGAGACCCAAAAGGAAACACAGCAATGTAGTTTTCTATCTAATTTCTATGAATTTTCTATTCACTGAATAAAAACCCTCCAAAAACCATCAATCTAGCAAAGCACATCAGGCCTGCAAAAAAAGAGAAGTTCTAACTGGAAACCTATCAACCTACCTTAAAGTTTTATTCTTATCTTAGTTTTTGAAACAGAAAGACAAAAAACTAGTACAAAATGCAGGAAAAACAGAGGCAGATGATGGTAGGAGGAAAGGAAGGGGAACAAATAAAAGCCAAACAAAAGCATTTAATCTCTCCTACCAGTTCTGGCAGAGATAAAATAGTACCACTTCTGTTGGGAAGGATCACTTTTTTGTTTGGGTGTTTTTGACTCACCAGGTATGTTTTACAGTTTGACTGGAGTGTTGAAACTTCACTGAAATCTGGGAGACTGCAGTAGAGACTCAAGGGAAATACAGAAATCATGACAACACCCAGTGTGTCTTGTTTTCCTCATCTCTCATGGTCTGTGCACATGCAGTGGAAAGGCAGAAGATCCTCCAGAGGGTGACACAAGGTGGCTGGAATTGGGATCCTGCACTGAACTGCCCTCTAGAGGAGTCCCTCACTCTCCCACTCAGGCAGACAAGGAGGTGAACACCACCAGGGCAAGCTACAACTTGTCTTCCTGGATATCCCCATGACACTGAATATGATTCAGAAAACTTACCAGGAGTACAGTCTTATTTGGAGCTAAGAAAAATAAATGAAGGGAAAGCACTGCAAGCCAGAGCCAAGACCTCATATGAATGAAACACAAAACACAGGAGCGTTCTGCAACTGGAAAGGAAACAGGCAATAGGCAAAATTGCTGCTTCATTGCTTCCCATGGAAGGTTGGTCAGCACAATAAGCAAATCAAAGCAAAATAAGATTAAAGGCAGGTGTTTTTTATTGGAATCCTCTCAATCCACAAATCAGCCATAGAGTAGAAAGACTCTGGCCAGCATTGTGAAGCACCACAGAAATCCACAATGGAAGGAATCTGGGATCACTCCAAGTGTTGTATCAACAGCTGGTGATGGTGCTTGGAAAACACACTGAGACAAGCAGGAAGCAATGCTGTTCTGTTGTTACCCCTCCTGTGTCTGTGTCACCAAAAGCAGAATTCTCCTCCTCAGGATGGGATTCCTGACAACAACAATTCATTTCCAATTCCTGGCTTTCCCATCTCTCTTGTTCTAAGCAGGTTCCTCAGCTCACTCAGGACTGCAACACCCAGAGACCTCCCAGCAGTGCATTAGGCAGGAAATATCCATTATTTCTGTGCTCCCCTCCTAGGGGACTGAGATTACAGCAAAGCAGGCACCAGCCACGTGCCAAACAACAAGGAGATACACACTGGGTATATAAACTGCTCAATATTCAATGGAGATGCACACAGCACTCTGAAATAACCACTCACAGCCCAGGAGTGCAGCTCAAATGCTGCTTAATTACAAGCAAGGTGAGAAAAAGTAGGAGAAAGGATTTTTCAAATGTAGCTAGCAGACAAAAGAAACCTCTCAGAAGCATGGAAAGCAGAAAATCACCGCCAGGAAAAGTGAGTTAGGGAAGAATGAGAAAAATCCTGAAGCAGAAGGATAAAGCATTTGCTTTGTTCAATACAGCCTAAAGTCTGTAAGGAATAAGAGCTTGACTCAGCCAATATATTAAGCAACAATCAATTTATTAATTCATTAATTCAAATGATAAAATGTGAGCAAAGCAGCACAATGGGTACAGTGCCCACATTTCACAAGTCCATTCAAAGCACTACAAAACTGAGTGAGAAACAAGTTGGCAAATTAAAAGTAAGGCATAATTATTTAATCCAGAGGCTTTTATCAGAAAGCAGCAAAAACACTGAAAGAGAGACCTAATTAAAGTGAAACACGACCAGGAGAGGAGACATTGTGGTCACTGTCTGGTTTGGGGAATGAGGTGGGGAAAATGTAGCAAGATTTCCTTTTTAGAAGATGTGAAGTATGAATGCTTTAGAGCATTTTAATAGCAAATCCAACTACAGACTGCTGTCACACAAGCTAACACATCTAAACAATATCTGAGAAGTAAAGTCCTCTTAAGTGACTACAAAATTTTCATCTAAACATTTGTAGCTTCCTTTTTAGAAAGTTTAAATATACTGCTGTAATTCAGATTGGAAGCTTAGAGGTTTCAGTAATGAGAATCGTTGGAAAGGTTTCACCTCAATTTGCAAACACTTCAAAAGTAACTACAGCCAAATCATTTGTAAAAACCTTTAAGACTAACATTTTCCTTTCTGAACTTTCTATTTATAGAACAAAGCAGACTCTAACAAACTGAACATTTATATGCACTCAATACATTTCCAGTTCCAGCCCAGTTATAAATGGGTAAGATGTTCAGAACGAGATGCTATTACTAAAATAAGCACCTTTTTCAACAAAGGGTTTTATGAAACAGGTGCCTCTCCTTTAATGGACCACAGATGCAGTCAAAGTGGAAGTAGCAAACATACCTTAAACATTGTAAGATTAATGGTATGCATTAAATATACTGACATTAATGAATTATATGTAATATAACCAGTTCTATATAACTATATGATTTAGTGCCAAACTGAAAAGCAATTCTGTCATAACTTTGATGTACTCTTTTCTTTTCAGGAATTTCTCATTTCATGACAGATAATTTCAGTAAATGACAGCACATGCATTCTTAAATGACTGTTCAAAGAGAAAAAAATATTCTGAAGACTTCGCTGTGGTTGGGGGTTTTTTTTAATCCTCCTTTCATCAGAATAAATTCTGAATCACAGAACTAATAGTGACTAAAGTGTCATTAAGAAGTGCAAGTCACCCAAGCAATCCTCACAAACAACATTGCTTAAGTGCTTGCCACCATGAAATAAAGAACAGTTTTACCCCCCAGGTTTATGTGAAACACAATCTACCAAACTTCTTTTATTCTGCCTTCTATTTATTTATTTAACCTCTTTTATCCATAAACCTGTCGTGGAAGAAACATCTAACTCCATACAGTCCTTGACTTCTCATAAATATATAAATAAAAAACCAGAAGTAGCATAGGCCACATCTCTGCATCAGCACTGACTGACAACAACAGCAGCCTCAGTGTAATGGGGCAAAACTATTTAGCACAGCAGATTGCTCAAGACACCACTCAGTTTATGCCAGTAAACATCACCTCAGCCCTGCTTACTTCCACTTGTGTCCCAAAAAAATAGCAAACATGGGCTGATGGCTCAACAAAGGTAATACATATCCATCCCCCTACCCTCAAGACAGCAACTAAAACCACCTACTTGATTCCTAAACACCAGCCAGCCCTGGCATAGCTCAAATTAAAACAGAAATCTACATACAAACAGCTTTGTTTCCATCAGCATTTCAAGTGAAACGTATTCATTTTTCACTGAATAAATCAAGAGATTCATTGCACCCAACATCAGGCTCACGCTCAGAAACACCCGAAGAACTAACTGCAAACACAGCTGCACATGTAAATGAGATGAATATGCAAAGATTACCTTGAGTTGGAGGAGGAGGAGGAGGAGGATGCTCCTGCGGCTTCTCCTGCGCTGACAGGCCCAGGTAGCTGAGCACTACGTATTTGGTTTCGTAGTGGAATCCTACAGGCACGGCAGCGGCGGACGCCATCGGGGTGGCTGTGGGGCACGGCGGCGGCGCTCGGGGGAGCCCGCTGAGCCTGGCAGGGGAGAGGCAAGTGTTTTGTTTGTTGCTTTAGGAGGCTGCAACAGGTCGCGAACCCACACGTAACCAGGAATTATGTAACAATCCTGAAGCAATCTCCAGGTTTTTGCCCTGATGTCCTATGCATTCTTATTTTAATAAGAACCACGCGGAGCAAACCCAGCTGTGCCCCAGTGCGGGGCCCTGCCTGCTGCCAGCAGTGGCATTTCTCACTCCTGCCTGGAACACTCACACTCCCATGGAAGCCAAACCAGCAGTTCCTCACCACGCACCCTCCTCCCAACACCTCCCATCTCAACCACACTCAAAACCACACGTGTTCATGTTTTGACTGATTCTGAACACTTCCTTAACCGCAACATGTGGTAAAAAGGTTCCGGGCAGTCTCTTTCCCAAAGCCTCCCGTGAATATTTTCTCTACTTTCTCAGATTCGCTACTGTGATGCTCCAAAGTTGTAATGCAGAAAAAGTGACCACAATTGCCTCGAATTAATTTTACTGTTCCAACAGCAATGGAAAACATATGGTCAACAGAGTAAATTCCACATTCATTGTAGGGATTGGGAGAACAGATGGTTGTTTGTCCTTGATTTCTCACCCACACGTTATTAAGTATAAACCAGAAATCCACACCTAACAGCAACATCTGGCCAAAGAACTCCTCCCTGTTTCACTCTAATTGTTTCGTTGCTTTTTTCAAATACCCAAATAAGACCTGCAGGAAAAGCTAAGGTAGAGAGAAATTAAAAACAACATGGTAAAAAGTAAAATCTCAAACAACAGCATGGAAGTGGGGAAAAAGCCATGCAACAGATTAAAAGGATGTTTGAGATTAATCAACATGTTTTAGCTCTTTTTATTTGGCAAAGTCTGGATAACTACTTCCAACATGCTGTCAACTTAATGGATCAAATAATACTATCCAGGGGTTTCTGACAAACTCTTCAAGTTAAGTTCTCTAGGACTTCAGAGAATCATTCCCAAACAAGCAGTAGCCCGTTCTTGGCCACCAGAATGGATGTCTAAATGAAAGGCAGACAAGAAAGTTTGTGCTACAGAACAGCTACTGAAAGAGTCAAATAATTTAGTAATGTGAGACTGCAGTTACATTTTGAAGAAAAATTTTTATCAAGTTTCAAGTTTAAAGCAGTTAGAATGAGCAAAATGCTAAGTACAGGGAAGAGAAATTGGACCATCCCAAGAGACTAATGGATTGCACTGGAAATGCTTTGGGACTAAAAGAAAGAATCAGGTTCTAGAACCAAAGAACAATCTGTAAATGAAGCCTCAAGATTAAAAATAATAATAATAAACTGTGAAAGCAAAAGCAAAGCACTTGCTGTCTAGTTATTCAAGTTGTCTGGACTAACTTCTAATCCCTCCTCCCTGAGAAGGAATTCAGATTAACAGCAGTAGTGCACTGGTTACTGAGGATAAACAGAACTAGAACTGTGCTGTGACATGGTTGCTGTGGGAGTAGGTAGCTTGGCATAGAAAAATTTACCACCCAACTAAAAACTGCAAAAGGAAAAGAACTGGTGTAAAATTGGCTGACTATTCTCTTTAGAAACTCTAGTTTCTGAAACTCATTCAGTACTGGAAATAGAAAAGGGTTCTGTCATGAAGACCACACTATGGCAGCCCTGCTCCATGTATTCGAAAATACATGGCCTGAAAGCCTTTACCAGAAAGGTTTGGTTGTGTCTTTGCTACAGCTTGAACCAAAGTAGTGAATTATATACAAAGGAAACAAACTTGGAGTCAAAACTTCATCTGTGCTGCCTCTTCTATCCCAAAGTGCTCCATGGGCAACACATCCTGCTTCAGAACCCTAAGGAACCACAGCAGAGAAGAACCACAGCTTTTGCACAACACAGTTACCCTTGAGCCTCTTCCACAACTGAGATTTTCATAGAGCAAGAGGATCTGGAAAAAATAAAAACTGCTCTGAAGACTTTAGGATCCTTTATCAATAGATCTGCTCTTCAGACCTGACCCCCACACGCCATCACCACATCACATGTTCACATCATCAGGTATGAAAAGAGCAAAAGCTCCTCAGCATGTTTCAGTTCTGGTTTGTTCAGCAGAGATCCACAGCCCTGAAATCAAAATGCTTCTGGCAATGCCTACACAGTGAATGGGAGCCCTTCCAGACAACCTGAACTGATCCCTCTTGAAAAAATCAGCCTGACAGATGGTCCAGAGACATCCAGAAACTGTGGACCAAAGAACATGTCTGAATATGTAACAGAGATTGTTCTTCAAAATATAATTCCAAATCAATGCAGAAAATGAAATTTAAAAAGTTGATCAAAACAAGCATGATATCCAAAGCAGCACAGTGCATCAGGGAGGCCTAATTCACAAAAATTACAGCGTGCTTGGCTCAGCGCTTCTGAGGGGAGGAGGGGAAGAAAAAACCAGAGAGAGAGAGAGAGAATCAGACCACTGCTTATTTAAATAGTGGCTAATGTTTCCCTGGGGAAAGAATGATTAAAAAAAATTACCTTGGTGGATATATTTTGAGAGGCAGTTTTATACTGAAATGAGAAAGGAGACTTAAGAACTTGAATGGAAGAAATCTTCAAATTCACACAAAAGAATGTCATGAGTGGAAGTGCACTTCAGAATCACTGGTCTTCCTTTGAGAGAAGCCCACAGCACAGTAACTGAATGGCTCGTTTGGGATTGTGAATGACTGGTTTTGTTTACAAAGAGAAACACAGAAATATTGACTCAGATACTGTAAATATCTCAGAAAAAGGCCATTTTTCAGGAATGAGCAGGATTGAAAAAGGACACACAGCTTGAGAGACCAGATCAGAGGAAAGAAAGCTCTCCACTAAAGGAGCAAAATGGAAGAGAGTCCAGAAAATGTTTAAGAGGATAAGCTTGTACAGGAGATGCAATGGAGCAGAGGAAATAAGGCATAACACAGACACCCTGAGTCTCAAAGCCAGGACAAGACGGTTGCTTCTGATTTAACACTTTCCCCGCAGAAATATTGCCCTTAAAAAACTACAGAGATCAACATTGTTACCAATTACTCCCTACAAAACCATTCACCTTTCCCGGTTCCTGCACCCTTGGGGGATAGAAGGCTATACCTGTTGAAGCTTACTTAGCTTGTCACTCCTCCAGCCCTGCTGTCACTTGTTTCATGTGGGCTGAGCTGCTCAAGCCACCTGAGAGCAGGAGTTGCAGTAGGGCTGACATTTCCCCATCTGTCACGTCCTAATCCACGGCAGAGTTATAAAGTGGATAATGGGTAGCACAAGCCTGCCAATGAATACAGCGAATATAATCCCAAGCCGTGAGGCTGGGCTGTGTTTCAGCCCCTGTCTGTAAAACCCTCCTGTGCATCAAGATGTGTTTACAGCACGTCACTCAACCCCCAAAATGCAACATCACTGCTCTGCTGCCCAGAGCAGTTCAGCTGGTTTTATAAACAGAACAGCAGGCAAGCAATGTCACCTATGGATTTCAGAAACATCAGCACTGCCACAGCCTTTTCCAGACCACGGCCCTCAGCTTCCACTCCAGAAGGGTGGATGCATTCCCCACCTAGAGCCTGGGACACCAGGCCTCACTTACCAGCCACAAACCCAATCACCCTGTGAGACTCTGCTGCAGAACCCCTCCTGCTGCTGCCGAATTATTGCAACACACACACAGGGCAGCAAGCGCTCAGCCCAGCATGGGGCAGGCACAGAGAACACGACAGCAGCACGGCAGCTCACATCATCCTCAGGGCCGCCCCTCATCCATCCGCTCACGGTTTGGGTCGTCTTCCTGCCATCAATCTCTGCTCAACAGGCTGCCACTCTCAAGCTCAGCTGCATCTACAGCCTCGGTGCTCTTTACCAAACGTAGCGAATTTCAAGGAGTTGCAGGTCTACGAAGCCACACCCCACATCAACAAGATGGAAAATGTTCGGGCACTCCGCAGCCTTACCAGAAGGCTTGCGTAGGGATTTTGGGTGAGACTTGCATGTGTGGACTAGTTAAACCCTGTAGCAGTTTGTCTCTGGAAACATTTCTTGTAACAGGCAGGACTATCCAAGGCACCTAACTGTGATCAACTTGGGAGACAAATTCTCCTGAGTACTTTCCCAACTGTGTATGAGGGTATGACTAAGAGATTGTTTATAATAAACTGAGAAGTACTCAGTTCAAACATGTCAGTTCCTACTGGAAATGAATCAATACTGCAGCCACTACTGATCCTCTGGTGGCACTTAATGCATAGAAATACTGGAAAACATAATTGTTCTTTATCTGGACAGTGGTTGTAGCTGACCTTTGACAAAAATGCAATTAAGTGAGCATTCCAGGCATGTGTGATTTCTCTTCTAGGAAGAAAAACAAAAGCTGCATGCGTTATCCACTACAAAGGTCCTCAATCCTTTACAGCTTCAAACCATCTCACAGCATTAAATTATGAGAAGCACAGCTTTTATTAACGAGCTTCCATTCACTTTTCTGTCTTAACGTGCCTATTTGGGTTTGAGAATCCGAAAAAAAGCCGTTCCAAGTTTCAGCGGCGCCGGAGCCGCCGGCGGGAGCGCAGCGTGAACCCCTCAGTTACTACGGCGATGAATGAGATATTTATACCCGGGCGGGCGGGCACGGCGCCGGGATGAGTCACCGGCGGGGCCGTGCGGGACTCGCAGCCTGCGGGCTGCCGCGGCCCCTGCAGCGGGGGAGCCGCCAGCTCTCCGCCGCCGACGGGGGCCGGGCGCGGC
>VXBB01015799.1:84208-115939 GCA_013399915.1 Illadopsis cleaveri | reverse complement strand
ACGAACCGGATCTGATTCTGCTGGCGGCCACCGACGGCACCGGGCGCGTCTCCTCCGGCCTGCGGCTGCCACCGCCACTGTCACCGCCACTGTCACCGCCACCGCCGCCGCCATGGCGCTCAGCGATGCCGACGTGCAGAAGCAGGTAGGGCCGTGGGGAGCGGGGCTGATCTCTCCGGGGCCCGCGGTGCAGCGCTGGGGCCCGGGGCTGCCGCTCTGCCGGGGCGCTCCCCTGGGAAAGGACGATCGGTGGAGGGAAAGATCCTGCCTTGGAAAGAGGAGTCTCCGGACAAAGCGGTGTTTCCCCTGCCGGGGTGGATGGGCCCAGCGGGGAGCTTCCTTGAAGCGTTTTGGTGCCATGTTACGGCGGATTATACCGGGAGGGTTCATGAGCAGGCTGTGTGCTGTCTGCGGGGTCTAACTGCGCCCCAGGTGAATGCACAGTCTAAGACGAGTACTGTGTTTTTACATGCTGCTGTGGCAGATGTTTAGAGGTGAGAGCCAGTCTCTCCTTCCATACCTGCAGTGGGAGAACCAGAGGAAGCGGCCTTAAGCTGGGACAGGGGAGATTCACAGCAGATATTAGAAAAAAACTTCACTCTTAGGGTGGTCAGGCATAGGAATGGGTTGCCTAGGGAGGTGATGGAGTCACCATCCCTGGAGGTGTTTGGATCTGGAGTGCTTTAGTGGTTTAAAGGTTACAGGGTAGTGCTACAGTGATGGTTGGACTGGGTGATCCCGAAGGTCTCTTCCAACCTTAGTGATCCTATGGTTCCCTAAGGATTTCCCATATTTTTTTGCTTGTAGCTGTGTTACCTGCAGTTAGCTGTACCTTTGCACTTGGGTGGGCTGCTCAGTGTTCCTGAATGCCCTTTTCAGGTCTGCATCCTCAGCAGAGTGGGGCAGCCTGGGCTTGGCTTGCAATGGAAACTTCCAGCCCCGAAGTCTGGCTGTGGACACTCCTCCAGAGGCAGGACACCCTGTCCCTGTTGACAGTAAACACTGCCCTCAGCTAAAAAAGCTGCTCCCAGCTGGGTTGGAGATTGTGTGTGGTGCTAAAGGCTGTGGGGATCCAGTCAACACTGCTCTGGGTAGCTTCTTGCAGGTGATGAGCAGATCAGGCAAGTTCCCTTTGTCCTCTGCATGACAAGTACTGGTGTCTCACTTTCTCATTCAGTAAACATAGTCTCTTGGCAAGGAAGCATCACAATGAAAGTAAAATCGGTAGGTTGCCTTTCTCCAGAAGGAGAATTGTAATGTTACATTGTATTCCTTTTATCTGCAAAGCTCAGGGGTTTTTCTCCTGCCTCTTCCATGAAGATAATAAAAATGAAGCTGACATTAGGATGAGCCAGAGTAGACCTGAACTTCAATGGTTAATTCAGGCCCTGATGATGGATTAAACATGTAATACTAATAGCATTTCACATCTGCAGCATTCCTGTCAGTGCTTTACACTCCTGGGCCCAGGATGATGCTGTTAACTGGAAAGGAGAGTGCTGGTGGTTGACAGTCCTGCATGTGGATGAATCTGGCATGAACTTGCCAGCTGCTCCTCTTAACTCCTTGCCACCACACTTCCAATGATTGTCACTTTGAAAATCATCTCTGATTGAGACTTTTTCCCACTGACAGACTTGCTTTTTTGTTCTGTCAAAGGTGTTTAATATATTGTTCCACGTGGTCACTTCCAAAGCCCATCTAACATCTAGAACTTCCCTTGGAAAGGATAATCACACTGCTCCTGATGGGAAAACCCCTTCTTCCTTTTTATAGGAAATACTGCTTTAAAATAAGTCTTTCATTTCAAAAGACATTTTTGTCAATGTTATTAAAACTAATCCTGTTTATAGATATGAAATTTTACTTTGGATCTCTCAATTTCTATAAAAAGCAAAAGGAGATTTCAGCAGCTTTTGAAGGAAGTAACACTGTTCAGTCTTACCAGTCTAGGAGAAGTGGCTTCCATATTAGCTTCCTTCCATCTCATTCCTTTTCTTTATGCAGGAGATGTTTCCTGAACACCCAGAACTGTTAAAAGTGCTTTTCCAAAATTCAGAAACCAGACTGCACTGCAGGAAGGGACTCAGTAACATAAAGGCTGCTGCTGCTCAGTTCTCTGTCTTCTTCCACAATAGGTTACTCAGCAAAATAATATCCTTATTTTAAGTGCTTCTCTTGTCCTTTCTGAAATGCAGGGTAAGAAGCTGATGCTCTAAGTAGACAAGCACTTGAGAGTCTTTGCAGACAGGAATTACAGGAAAACCTGCTGATTTGATTTTGAGGATGTAGATGTTACTTTTCACTTCTTCCATGTGTTTAAAATCTTCCACTTGTCCCTTCACTTCTGTTTTTCATCTCTTTAGGCTTAGTGTTGTTCTGCACATTGGCTCAGTTTTCACCTTGGCACCTTTCTAATCTCTTTAAAACATTTAATTTTAACACGAGATTCTATAAATAGAGCCTTTTGTGTGAGTTTGTTCAGACTGGATTTTCTGCAAAATGTCTCATCACTGAGTGCAAGCAAAAAGTCTGTATGTTATTATGGTCTGCTCCATCTGGCCATGGAAGTGCTTGTCCCTCATCCCAGCTGCAGTTTGGTTGGGAGTGAATCCTTCCAGTCTGCCCCAGATGGGAACCTGAACTGAGGTCTGGCCACAGAAGGCACATGATGGATGAACTGAACTTGGTCTGGTTGCTTTCCTGGTCTTCAAGCTGCTGGACCTGGGCTTTGCAGTGCTTTGAGGTGGCTTCAGAAATGTTTTTCAAGTACAACTCTGTGGTTCCTGTGGGGCTCTGAAGCAGCATGTGACATTCTTGATGTGGTCTGGGTCACGGAGTGTTTCTGCTGCTGTCTCTTTCCCCAGCCCCTCCAAACTCACCTTGTAAGTCTTTACAGAATTTACTGCAGTTTTTCAGAAGTGTCTCTGGTGTTCACAGGAGCCTCTGGCTGTACAAGCCTGACCAGAGTGGTCAGCAGCACTTTGCTTCACTCTTCACCTGTGGAAGGCCAAAGTTCATTCAGACACCATCTGTGTTAATCTTTATGTTTCATGTAAATGTCATAACAAACAGACTCATTTTGCTGTCTGAGGATTTTTGAAGTCTGGGAGGTTTTTTTTAATAATCTCAGGGGCGAAAAAGTTGGTCTCATTAAAGAAGAGCAAAAACACCCAGCCTCACATTTATACAGATTTACTTTTCAGTTAGTTGGTTTGTTTTGGGTTTTTTAATAGTTGCATACCTGATGTGCATTCTTCTAATGGCAGCTAGTGAAACAGCATTATATAGAATTATTGGGGAAAATAGTTTTCTTGTAATAGATTTCAAGATTAACTGACTCTTTAGTATGTATGCTCCATTAAACTTCCTTGCAAAAGAATATTATATGAATTAGGAAGTGGATATGGAATATCTACAAATGAGGATATATACACACCTGCTCACCTGCTTCCTCTGGTCAATGTCCTTTCTTACAGAAAATTCTTTCCTTTTTTTATCACAGATCAAGCACATGATGGCTTTCATCGAGCAGGAAGCCAATGAAAAGGCTGAAGAAATAGATGCAAAGGTAAAAATGGAAGTTCACTGTAAGTGCAAAAGGAAAACTGCATCCCACATCCAGCTTTGAAAGCTGCAGTCAGAGAGAACTAGAACACCTTTGTAAGCCACAGCTGATTTCTGTTCAGTTACTACATTGCAAAAAAACGTTGTACCAAATAAAGTCAGCATTTCTTAGCTTTCCACTAATGAAAATGACTCAGAGCTGGTTTTGGTCAATGTTTTGGTGGTTCTTGAATATAAATAAATTTGTATCAAAGTTCACCCTTTTTTTAAGCAATCAGGAGAGCTGAGTAGTAACATGACTCAAGTGGATTAAGTAGAACACCTTCCCCCACTGAATTAGTATTTAAGGCATGAGTTGAATTACTTGCAGAATGCTTCACTTAGGTTAAGCCACAAGAGACTGGGTTTGATATTAACCAGGTGATAGAGTATAGATGTTTGCTGAAGAAGGATTAATGGTGCCTTTCAGCCCCAACAGTCTGCATTATACCACTGGTGAAATGCCTTGTTGGTATTGGATTCAGCATACGTGTTGCTGATAATATTTAATCTCCCTTAAACATTTAGATTTACACAAATATTTAATCAGTACTAAAGCAAGTATTCCTGAAGATCTGCAAACAGCATTCAGAAGTTGAGATTGGATTCTCAGGTATAAGTAGGAGAATCATCCATGTGTTTTTACATTCTGCGAAGTTTTACCAAAAAAAAAAAAAAAAAGTAACAGCTGTGCTGTCACCCTCCTGGTGTAAGAATTACTTACAGAGGTGCAGGGTTTTTATATGGAACCATAAATTGTATCATCCTATCCTGTCTGTGAATGTGCTCTGTTACATTTTGGTTCTGTTTTTTTCAGCCCAAGGCATCAATTTCCACTTCAGTTATTTAATTTTTACTGTAGGCAGAAGAAGAATTCAACATTGAGAAGGGTCGCCTTGTTCAGACACAGAGGCTGAAAATCATGGAGTATTATGAAAAGAAGGAGAAGCAAATTGAGCAGCAAAAGAAAATGTAAGTTGCTTGGGTTAGACAGCTGACTTCAGAGCCTGAGCTCTCAATTTTGCTGTTAATTTTATACAAAATTCTTCTTCCCTTGCAAACAGGCAAATTGTAGATAACATATTTAGTTCTACTGTGAGTTTCTGTTTTTTTCTGGGAAGAAATTATCAAAGCTGAGCTACAATGGTATAACTTAATGTGATGAAAGGATCTTTCCCATTTCTCTATGTAGTTAATGTCTAGAACTCTACCCTGCTCTGTTACCCAGATGATCATGTTAGGTTTAGTTTGGCTGGGTCTTCACCAAAAAAGGGGTTCTGCAGTTTAATCTTTTGTGCAAGCCCAGAAACAGATCCCAGCAGGTGAACAGCCCTTGTTTTTAAGTGTTGTGGAATTGTTATCTTGAAATGCAAAGCATGCAGTTAAATGTTACAGTTCTTCTGTCAGAAGCTGATGGATTGATTCAATTTTATCATGCAACTTGCAGTCAAATGTCCAACCTGATGAATCAAGCAAGGCTGAAGGTCCTCAAGGCAAGGGATGACCTTATTGCAGTGAGTATCTCTCAAGTAAACACCCAGTCTCTGTTTCTACCACATGTTAGGAGATGGAACCCTTCTCTAAAGAAAATACAATTTTTGACTGACTGACGTTTGCTTCAACATAAAAAAAATGTCTTTCCAAGCTGCCCTGAAAAGGCCTTGAGGATTTAGTCCAGCTTTGCTAATCTCCTTGTTTTCACAATTTCCATTACCTGCTGTTTTGGGGAAACACCTTGGTCTGCCAGGAACATTGCAGGCAGTGTTGTATCTGTCATTTGCACAGTATCTTGTTTCTTTAAAGAGCAGCAGCTCTTGCACAGTTGGTAGAACTTTGAAATTCTCTTTGCCTGAAGCAACGTTTATGTGAAAACCCAGCATGGCATAAGCAAGTGGGCTTAGAGCACCACTGACTGGGATTTCTTGTGTCCTCCTAGTACAGAGTACATTAAAAGTTTTGCTTCTTGCTCTGGTAGGTGACCAGAGTGTGTGTGTTGACACAGAGGGTGAGTCATCACCCATCAGAGCAGGCTGCATTCAGGCTTGTTTGGGTTTCCTGTGTTTATCTCTCACCAGGGCAGTGTGTCCCCATTCTGCTCACTGAGCAGTGACCAGGTTTGCTGTGCTTCTCCCACCCCATTATCTCAGAGATAAGTTTGGGTGTTCCATGTTCTGCTAGATGGGGCTGTTGAGCTATTGGAAAAGCTTGAGAGGCCCGTGGAAGTCAAAAAATAAAAGATGGGATTAAATGTTCAGGTTGATGCTACCATGAAAAAGAGGAGTTAGCAGAAGAAAATCAGCAGTTTATTGGCTCTTGAAAACGAGTTTCAAACTTTAGATTGTATTCCCAGAGAGGAGGAAGGTGGATTGCTCAAGGGCTAACTCTGTTGTGGTAGTCTCTGCTGGGCAATCTCTTCCTCATTCATCTGCTGACTCAACCTCATGCTTCTGAGTAATTCTAAACCCTCTTCCTCATTTTAAGACATTTAAAGTCACATGCTGCTCACTCTTTCTTTCCTTATCAGATCTTTGGCTTCTTTCATGAAGAGAGATGAGCAGTTGCAGAAATGCAGTGTTACTCTAGGGAGGACAGAATAACTAGGTTTGACCATGACAGTAAATTGTGATAGTTTTATATCCTCATTCTGATTGTGTTACTGTGCACTCTTTTTTCTAAACACCATGAGATAGGACAGGAAAGAAAGGTTTATACCAAATCACAGAGTTTCTTTATCTGAAGCATTTCTGACAGTTCAGTTTTAGGAGCTTTGAGTTGACTCTTTAAAAATGTCTTAAAAATTCAATCTCATCCAATACTGATTTGCTGAGTAAAGATAATCAAGAGAGCTACTTCAAATAAAAACAAAAACAAACCTCTCTCTTTTAAATTTTGACTTGCATTTACTTACAATTAAAGAATACCTAACCTGGATATTATTTGATGGAAAAACAGATTAGATTTCTTTGCTCAACCATAAAGCTGAAAAAAAATGTATTTGGACAACTGTATGATTTTACATTAAGCAATTAATCACTACATATTTAGCTTATCTAAGTTAACATTCTAAGTATCATCCTTTTACTCCTGAGCTCTCCCTGTTTCACACAAAAGGAATTATTGTCAGGTTCTAATGAGGTCAGCCCAGGGCAGGGAGAAGAGAAGTGTTGGGCAGGGATAGTGTGCCATGCACAGAGATGGAGGTCTAGCTTGGATGAACACCAGCTGGAGTGTACATTTACGTGTTGGCAGGGTGTGAGAGCTATAATGGAAGTACAGAAAGTTGGTAGGCATGAAACCAAATGCCAAACAGATGGGCTCTGCTGATCTGATTTCTTCTGAATGTAGGATTTGCTGAATGAGGCCAAGCAGAGACTTGCCAAGGTGGTGAAGGATACTGCCAGGTACCAGACACTGCTGGATGGACTAGTTCTACAGGTAAATATTTAAATTGTAAAAAATGGAGCATTGCTGCCCTAGCCCCCTAAGCTTCTTTTGTCAGAAATTCTCATTGTAGAGACAGCCACGACACTCAGAGTGCTTCAGTAAAACTTCACAAGGCTTCAAGCATCAACACCTCATTATCTAGAAGTCTTTCTTACCTTTTTTGTGTAGCCTCCCATGGCAGCTCCACACAGCTCTGGCTCTTTCTCTCCTTCTTCTCTCTTCCTTCTGCAGTTCCAGCTCACTCCTTCCTGTCCCCAGCACGGTCACCTCACCCTGTCTGTCCCTTGTACAACATCTGACCTTTCTGTCCCTCTCACAACCTCCTGTCCCTTCCTCCTCACAGCACAGCCAGCAGACTCCAACTCCCTCCTAAATACCTCACTCTTTATCACACCCATTAGCTGTGAGGGCAAGGCTGTTCCCACTCTTTGGTAATTAACACAGCTGCAATATGTTGGAGGCAAGATTGGCTTTAGCACTGTCTCTATCTGTCTCCCCACAAGAAATTGCCCTCTGAAAGTTCCAGTTGTATTGGAGTCTGGATCAAATGCTGCTGGGTGATTTTCGAGTTTCAAACATCACTTTGAGTACTGGATTCTGGGCAGAAAAGGTTGTGGCTTATTTTGAGGTGTAGAACCTGGTATAGCAGCAGCAGGTCCGTTGTAAGAATAATTGCAGATGTGCACACACATTTTAGGGTACACACATTAAGCTCCTGTAGGGATCAGTTGGATCAAATGCACCTTGGTCAGAGGCTGTTTCTCCAATCCCACAAGTCAGTCAATATCACTTTGAAAAGCTTTTCAGCATTTGAGACTGCATGAGCCTTGACAAATGTACTGCAGTGTGGAATGTGCCTGTGACAGAAGCAGGCACAGAAAGCAGAAACCAGAGCTTTGCTTGCCTAAAAGAACATCCTCAAGCCCCAGAAATGAATGGCTGCAAGTCCAGTAAGGGTTGGCCAGGTCAGTCCTGTGAGCTCTGGTGCCTCCTCCTGGCACAGGCTGGTCCTGTTGCTGTGAGCTCCAGGAGCCACCCCCCAGCTCTCCTGTCACTGGGATGACAGTTTCCTCAGCAGTATCTCCCAGCAGCTTGTGCCTCCAGCTGGGTGTTGCTCCTTTGTCACACTCAGCTCTGGTGTTGCAGTACATCAAACAAACCTTCTTTGTTCTTGCAAATTGGCCACACTTGTCTTGGCTCATTATTTTAGGTCCAGTGAGGGATCTGTGCTCACAGCTGGACCAGATCATTGTAGGTCTCTTCAAACTGGAACTAAACTTATTTATTCTGTTCTAGCCTTAGGAATTACCACAGGCAGGATTTATTAGAACAGGCATCTGAAACTACTGCATGTCTTCAAGAGCTTGGTTGCATGCTCTGTCTATTTAGACAGCAGTGCTCCTTATGTGTGCATGAACATTAACTGGCCAACACAATCCTGAGAATTCCATGTGTTTAGTTGCACTTGAGTTCCAAAAACATCATCCATATTTGGGCTCTTTCCCAAATATTGCTGTTGTCCTCTCAGAATGTCTGCATGAGGTGAGCTTGTGAGCAAAGATCTCAGTAAATGAGGCTGATATTGTTGGGGCTTGAGTTTCAAATTGATCAGCTTCTTTCCTTTCTTGGGGTTAAATAATTCTGACAAAAAAATGTTGATTTCCTGAATCTTTGCAGGGATTCTACCAGCTGCTGNTTCTTGGGGTTAAATAATTCTGACCAAAAAAAAAATGTTGATTTCCTGAAACTGAAATGGTTATTCCTTGCAGGGATTCTACCAGCTGCTCGAGCCCAAATTAGTTGTTCGGTGCAGGAAGCAGGATCTCCCCATGGTTAAGGTAAGACACCTGGAATATTTTGACAGTGCCCTGCTCAGAGAGGCTGAGACCTGACTTGAGCAGATATTTGCTGCTCAGATGCCCCTCTCTGTGTGATGTGAAAACAAGCTTTGCTTATTGCACTCCTCTTGCAGCTACAATGTGCTTCCAAAGTTGGGGGATCGTTTCCCTGCTTGGATATTACCTTGGAAACTTTAGAGATGGCTACAGTGTTAAGAATAATAACTGGATTCGGCTGAAGAGCCAAACTAAAATGCATTTGCTTAATTAAAAAAGAAAAAAAGAGGCCTCAACCCCTTCATTTTATTAGTCCAAGTGATTGAGTTCTCAAACCTGAGTGCTGCAGTAGCATTTGTCAGTGCTAACTGGAGGTTTATCTTGTGTCCTAGGCTGCTGTACAGAAGAGCATTCCCGTCTACAAAAATGCCATAAAAAGGGATGTGGATGTTCACATTGACCAAGACAGCTTCCTGCCAGAAGATATGTAAGGAAAATGGGATTGTTTTGTACAGGGCACTAACTTAGTGCAACTTTTAAAGCCACAGCTCATGTTAGTGTCAGAAAATTAAGTATGGAATATCCTCAAAATGGCTGCTGCTGTTCTTGTGGAGCTGAACTTCTTTGAGTTTATCAAACACACACAGACACTGCAGTTTTCTTCAGACAAGCACTGTCTCCATCAAAAACGTGAGGAAAAGTTTTGTGCAGTCTCCAGCCTGATTCACAGTACTGGAGAAGGGAATCACTGTGCATAGGAACTGAACCACTGGTCTTTTAAGGAGAGAGAATGTGGGTGTAGCCATGCTTTCTGTCTCAGGATGAAGCAAACTGAGCCTTAAGGTGCTGCAGGATAATCACTTGATGGGGTTTATGTCTGTTCTGTCTGCAAAGCTCCATTTCCACATGGTGTCATAGAGGTACCATGGACAAAGCTGTCTGTTCTGTCATCTTTATGTGTGAGCCAACAAACAATACTTCTAGCTCTTCTCCTCACCTTCCAAAAGGTGACAGCTGCCTTAATAACACAGAGTCTGAAGCTGTTTTGAAGGGACAAATTGCATAGCTCCATTTACCTTTCAAACATGCTGATGAGGATCCTTGCACATAGCTGTGGTCTCTGATAACTCCAGAGATGCTTTGCACTGCTTCACTGGATCTCTTTGTGCTGATTCCTATTAAGACATGATCAAAAAGGTTGTTTTTTAAAGAGGAGAAATCTTAGCCATGTGTCTGACTTACCTAGAAATGCTGATCTGGGATGTGTTTGCCACATTCTGACTCTGACCCATGGATTTCACTGTACTATTTCTTTTTTTGTTGTTCATCTTTAGTGCTGGAGGTGTTGAAATCTACAACAGTGATGGTAAAATTAAAGTTTCCAATACCCTGGAAAGTCGACTGGACCTTGTAGCCCAGCAGGTGAGTTTCTCCAACAACCTAGGTAAACAAAATACAATTAACCAGTTTGTTCTTGTAGTGAAATCCTTGTGTTTCCAAAGTGTCACAATAGTGCATGGCATCAGATTTCATTGGGAATGACAAGTAGGAAGTTACTTTTGAATGGAAAGAAGCAAATTACCTACTGTTTGTGCAGCAAAAAAAACATGACTTTCCTTTTGAATTAAAGGAAATGATTCCTTTTGAATTAAACTTAAGCATAAAACTCTATAAATTATGATACTGAAAGCCTTGGTTATGACTGCACTGCAGTCAAGATGCTGAAATGCTGAGGCTAACTTGAATTACTGAAGCTAGCATGAGTACAACCTTTGGCTGAGACCTATTACACCCAAGTGCAAAAAAACCCTGGCTCTGGCATCTCTATCTTATGCTGCAGTACAGGCAGTGCTTTCAGTTTATAGAGTAGCAGGCAATGTGTGATCAGAGAAAGACTTCAGAAAGCTCAGATGAGCTGACTTGTTAATTTTGAAGCCAACCTAACTATCCCACAGTGCCTGCAGGGAGAACATGCAGCAGTTTTATTGCCCATTTCACATAACTGATGTGCTCTTTCTCTGCAGATGATGCCAGAAATCAGAGTGGCTCTCTTTGGTGCTAATGCCAACAGGAAGTTTTTGGACTAAACCTCTATGAGAGAAGGTGGGATCTGTTCCACTGCCATACTGAAGGGGATGCAAAAGCATCTGCTAATTTGAAATCTTGAAATTTAACATTACTGTGTCATCCAGTATCTGTTCTTCAATCGAATAATTTTGCATACCTGCTGTGCTTAGCCTTTCTACTTGTGGTTAGAATGCATTGCTCAAAGGATGTGAAGACATCCATATTCATCCAGGAGTGGCACTAGAAAATGGAGGCACCTGGGCTCTTGGCTTTCCTTACACTGTTGTGACTCTATAAAGACAAGTGGTCCATTTAGGGTCACTCTCTTTGCTTTGGCCACATCTGTCTCAAGCTGTCTGATCTGTGAAGTAAATTACTGTGCTGCTGATGGCAAATCCCCTTTCAGTTATGGTCTTCAGTGTTATAGAGGGCATGTATTCCTTCCCAGGGTTAGCAGTTCAGTTCATGTTACTTGGTCAGGCATTTCCTGTTCTGTATATGTGATTTGAAAAAAAAAAAGCCTGAGCTTGTAAAACTCTATTTATTAAAATAAAAATGGGTGTGTGTATGGAGTTCTTGTCACTTCTCTCTGGAGCACTGGCAGCAGCCTCTGAAAAGTGGGATTGTTTGTGTAAGGATTTCCTACCTGGAGCTGTGTGTATGAACTGTTCTGTGAAGCTGGAATTCAAGGAGCAGTGTCGACCTGTTTGCAGGAATAATGTTGGATTGTAGGCAAGGCTTTTGAATAGGACTCCAGGATTCTGGAGCATCATTCTCCCTGAAAAATGGGTCAGTAGTTTTGCTCCCTCTATCTTCTGTCACAGCAGAGAACTACAGTAACACAACTGTGCTGCTAAATAAACCAAACACAATCCATTTCCCATCACAAGTTTGTTGCTTCTGTGCAGGAGATCCAAACTGTGCCCTGACTCTTCCTAATGCTCAGTTCTGAGATTTCTCCTGTGGAAGGTACAAGCTGATGAATTACTACTTAAATATGTTTTGAAATCATCTTCTCTAAGTATTGCAGTGAACCAGGCATGGCAGGAATTTTATATTGTGCCATGAAGAGCACTTGCCAAGCTGCAGCAACACTGCTTTATGCAGTGTTTTTAACCTGAGGCCCTCATGTGTGTGCCCTCAGGTAGACTCTAAATGCTAGATAAGCTTTTTACTGCCTCATTCCTCTCAAATGGAGATTGACTGCTAAGAAAATCCTGATTCCAAGCTTATTTAATCTGTGTCTGGAAGAAATGCTTTAAATTTGCTCTTAGGAAATAAGATTATTTAGCAAGGTTGGGTTTTTTGGTTTTACTGCCCTTTGCTGTTGCATTTAGGTGCCAGCTCTTGTTTTCCACATAGATGGTGGTAATGGTATTTATACCATAAATATAAATACCATATATTTCTATTGAAGGAGTCAGGGAAATGGATAATATTGCACTTGTTCTGCAGAGCTGGCAGTGGAAAACTTAAGAGCAGGCCTCACACTAAGTGGTCACCAGAGTACTTGAAATGTTCCTGCACATCTGAATCACAGCCCTGTTTTAGAAGGTAGTTTTCACACCTAGGGGCATTAACATTAATCAAGGAGATCAGGCTGTATGAATGATCCCTGGAAGTGCATGCAAGTGTCAAGAGGAGAGAAAAAGCCTGGAAGAGAACACCCAGAAGCTGGCAGAGGGAGGGTACCTTGCTTGCTGCATGCCCCTGTCCTGAGCTGCTGCTGTCAGCAAGCAGAACATGCATCTCCTGGAAAATAGAAAAGTTTAAGTTCATACCTGACACAGCCCACCCAGAACAGCAGGCTGGGGCCACCTCCACGGACACACAGCCTGTGCCTGGAAGAGTTGGGGAGGTTAAAAGAAAATCACCCATTTATTCATTTCCTAACAAAGTGCAGCAAAGGAGGAACAGAAAAATTTGGAAATAAAAGTGAACCACCGCAGGGGAAAATTCAAAGCAAAAAATTTTCTTTAGTCAAGTGAACTCTGAGCTGTTACTCTGGGGAGCAAAGGCTTGATGGTGCAGTAAAGCAACTTGGCAAAAGGTGTTTAGCCCTAAGCAAGAGCCCAGACAGACTTGAGCATGGTTTGGCTGGGTGTGCTGTTTGATACAGGCAGCTCAGGGAGGCAGGTGGGGGCCCCATCCTGCCTCTCCAACATGTTTGCAGGGAACAGGCCGTGACAAGAAGGCCCTTCCAGGGCTGGGAAGTTCCTGCTGCTCTCAGCCAAAGTAGAGCTGGCTGGGAAATCCCAAATCTGTCTTCCTAGGCATCTCATTCAGAGCATCCCATACTGTTTCTTTGGCTTTGCTTTAGAGAAAAGCAAGAAAAACATCTGTACAGGAGCATTCTCGGGTTAAAATCATTCTGACAATGTGCCAAAAATGTCATTTCCCAGCCCTTGTTACATGCTGGAAATCAAAAGCTGTGGAAATCGAGGCTACCACGTCATTTTAGGTAGTTCAAGGCTGATCTCTTGGGAGAGACTGTAAAGAAATTATCAAGGGTGGTCTCCCCCAGCATTTCTAGAGGCCAGTTTTCCTTCCTGTGTCCAAGAGGGCTTGCAGGGGATCAGCTCCTTTTCCCAGTCAGCCTGTGGCCCACAAAAGCACTGCCTGAAGCCCAAGTGACTGCACAAACCCAACCCCAGAGCAAACCCTGGGGCTCTTCAGCTCTCTGGGGCTGCAGGGTACCAAATACAGAGGCAGCACCTTGGCACGTGGCTGGAAGTGGACAGGAGAAAGAACAACTGTCTTAGCTGGAGAGCTGAGCACAAGGAAGGGAGAGAGGGACACTGAAATATTCCTGGTATTGAGAGGGGCAGTTACCTTCTGCAAAACTTCTTCCATCCACACGTGCACAGTCTGTGCCTGGCTCCCTTGGGACCATTTTCTGCAGTGCCACTGTAACTCCTGTCTCCCAGCAAAGGTCACTTCTGCTCAGGTGGTCACAGACAAAACCTTTTTGGAACATCTTCTGGAGAAAGGCTGGTGCTTCTTCTCAGAGGGCTGCAGAAGGAGAAAGGAACCTCATTTACCAGCAGCAACAGGCCAGAAGTTAATCCCAAAGCAGTGAACAAGAAAATTATTAATGTCTGAAAAATTAACTTATGATTTTTTTTTCCCCACATGCACAAGAAATAAGGCAGTTCAAGCACAGACAGTTGCTCCATGCTTCTGCTATCAGCTCCAAACCCTTTGAAGTGTTAGCTAGCATCACTAGCCAGGGCTGGGGCACCAGGAATTGGGAGGCTCCTTTCACCTGCTGCCTGGGTGACCTGCCAGGAGTCCTTGCCACCACTGGTGGGCTCTGTGGGACAGGACTGCTGAATTGCTGGACTTCAGGAATGGGCACATGAGAATTTTAACACCACATCCCACCTCTGTGCAGCAGGAAGTGCTGTTCTGTGTGTGGGGGAACCATTCTTGACAAAGAGCATGAGCAGTTCATCACTCCTGCTCTAAAACCATGGCATTTGAAGTGTTAATCCCAGCATTTAGCCAGCAGTGCAGGCTAAAGGTGATAACCTATTAAAAACCTTTCAAAATGTTACTTTTCTAGCTCAGTCAATGCCATTCCTCAGCCTCCTCCACCTTAGGTTGGCAGGCACGAGCTGTTTGCTTTCATCCAAGCTGAAGCATTTGCCTTTCAGTTTCACCAAGTGACCTCTTGTGAAGTCATCTGGAGTTGTAAAGTAAATTGGCTCAACCATCTGGCTTTTTTTTTCCTGTTTCCCATTTAATATATTGCTACCATATCTCCCTGCATCTGAATGGTTTTATTGCTCTGTGCTAACCATTCCTTTTTCATCCTGTGTTTCCCTTTTTCATGGAGCCCCAGCTACATGTAGTGACTGGAAGGTCCCTGGCTGTGTTGTGCTAGGGGGCAAAAGAGGAGAGAGGCAAAGCCTTGGAGCTCAGCAAAGCTTGGCTGCTTTATCTCCATAAAGAGGTGTCCCTGCTGCTGAGTGGGTTTCTGGCATGCAGGCATCACCCTTTGCTTTGATTTCAACCTTTTGGCTGGTAATTCAGGCCATCCCTTTTGGCTGTGCATATTGGTAAAAGTAAAACACATATACTAGGGGCTATGCATAAATTATATGCAGGTACTACTGTACCAATTATATGATAAAGCATGACAAAGCTAGAAATTAAAAAAGGATTACATAAATATGAAATAAATATTATTTTGTTTTTTAATAGTGCTAACTGTAGACTCCTCCTGCACCCTAACAGTGTTTTCTTCTGCATGCACCTCACCTTGGAGACCTCTGAGGTGGCAAAAAGACTTTCTATGCTGGTGAATAGTAGTAACCTCTGTGCTGGAGGTGTTGTATCTGACAGGGGTCTCAGGGCTTCAGCAGAGGCTGAGAAGCACCCCCAGGACTCTGAGGGGATAAGAGGGCTGCAGGAATTTGCAGGGACCAAAGGCAGACATCTCCAGGGGGTCTCCTGGTCACTGTGGGAAGCTGTGACACCCCTCAGCTCCTCCCAGCCATCAGAGGTGGGAGGTTCAGGGGTGACAGGTCCCTGTGCCTCCCACCCAAGAAGCCCCAAATGCCAGAGGCAGGGAAGCAGGGTGGAAAACCCATGAGCCATTCCCAGCTCAGCCCCTGACGCTGGATGAGGTGAGTGGGAGCACAGGCTGCCCTTCCCTGCTGGCACAGCCCAGACTGCAGGGAGTGCCAAAGCAGAAATGGGAGTTTGGAAAGCAAACAAAGGAAGGGAAGGAGAATATCTTGGAGAGAAGATAGAGAGCATTACGAGTCTCTGGGGAGGTGCAGGGGGTGTGTGCACACCCGTGAATGGAGGATGCAGCCACTTTGATCTCCCAGAACATCTGGTCCGTGGGCACTGGGCTATGGGGCAGGCCCAGAGCTGTGTGTGCCTGGGAGAGGGGGATGCACACCCAAAGCCTGACGCTGTTTCCCATGCTCCACAGCCCCTCTCCTTCAATGCACCCAGGCAGCATCAGCCCTGCTGAAAAGGCACTCATGGCTCCAACCCTGGCTCCTCGCTGTTCCCACACTCACCAGTGCCCAGGGCAAGTGCCTTGGTGTCCAGCTTTAACTCCCCAAACCTCTCTGAGCCACGTGGAGCTGCAGCCACAGCATGGAGGGGTGTGTGGGCTGCAGGGAGAGCAGCTACAGCAGGGCCTGGATAAAGGAAATGAGAGGGGCCTTTGGGGCTTTAATTTCAGTGAGGCCTGAGAATGGGTGCTCTGAGCCCAGACAGCATGACATGCCCCCTGAGATGGGCATGGGGCACAGGATGGCAAGGAGGGCTGTGTTTAGTGCTCTGGTGCTGGCAGATGCTAAATGCCAACAGGCCTGGGATCAACACCCAGTGTACAAAGTCTCTGCACAATCGATCAAGGTGTGGGAGGATGTCAAAGACATCAAACCCCAGCACTGCTGGCTCAAGTGCACACAGACAAAGAGCTTTGGGTTTGGTATGAGCCAGGCAGACAAAATACAGATGCAGAGGGAAGTGGTGTGGGCATTTAGGCACACAGGCTATCAAGCATAGCAGCAATTGACATGGGAGCAGAGGATCATTCCTACAGAGAGGTCTGGTTTGCCTTCTCCAGACTTTCTGGGGGACTTTGGTGCCTCCCAGTCCAAGGAGCTACCTCACACAGCCCAAGGTTCTCAGTTTGAAGTGTAAAAGGTCTTTCCCTTCTCCTCCCTGAGCTCAACAGATCCTCATCAAACAAGGAAATAAGCAGCACATTTCTCCAGATCATGCTCTGCTGTGCTTGGAAGTGAACCCACAGCTGCTTCCTAGGGAAAAAAACTACCTTGGTTGTCATGCAAGTGATTTGGCTGGAAAGGAAGGTCTGGCTCACAAAGGGGACAGGTGAAACATTGCAACCCTCCCTGCTGACCCCAAAACCTAAGTGCTCTCCAAAGGCCCCATCAGGGGGATAACTGCCAGAGGAACTTCCCAAGGGAATCTGTATTTAACAGCCGGGAAGTGGGGCAGGACGCATTTCCCTAGGGAAGCGGAGATCAGAGGGAGGGGAGGCAGGGGCAGGCAGCCAAGGGAAGCAGAGCAGACTGGTATGCACAGGCTGCATTTCCTCAGGGGAGACTGGTTTCATATGCAGGTATGTCTTCAAAGGGGACACCAGGGTGCAGAGGAGCACCAGGGATGCTCCAGGGATGAATTGCCCCCCTGGGAACTGAGCGGAGAGGCAGGTGTCTGTGGGAGCCAGCCATTTCCCAGGGGGGAGTTCTAGTTTGCCGCTGATTTTCCTAACAAAACACAGTCCTATGGGATCTTCCAAAAACCCATGCAGCCTGGAAAAGCCAGGGACCGATAGGGGCTGGCACTCAGGAGGTGCTAAATCTGCTGTTTCCTCCCATTTTGCCCAAGCTCCTGCTGGAATTACAGTGCTGGTGCAGCCGGCTGGTCTGCAGGGCTGGCTCTGGGCACAGGCCCTGCAGAACATCCTTCCCCTCTCTACTGATACAGCAAATTGTAATCCAGTATCCCTCTTGGGAAAGAAGATGAAAGCAAACTCTCAAATCTCTCGTGGCCCACACAGTGAAGTTTCCCTCACTGAAACCTGTCCTTGTCGAGACAGCCACGACACTCAGAGTGCTTCAGAAAAACTTCAGAAGGCTTAAAGCATCAACACCTCATTATCTAAGAGTCTTTCTTACCTTTTCTATGTAGCCTCCCATGGGCAGCTCCACAACTCTGGCTCTTTCTCTTCTTTCTCTCTTTTCCTTCTGCAATTCCAGCTCACTCCTTCCCATCCCCAGCACGGCCCCCTCACCCTGTCTGTCCCTCTCACAACCTCCTGTCCCTTCCTCCTCACAGCACAGCCAGCAGACTCCAACTCTCTCCTAAATACCTCATTCTTTATCACACCCATTAGATGTGAGGGCAAGGCTGTTCCCACTCTTTGGTAATTAACACAGCTGCAATATGTTGGAGGCAAGATTGTCTTTAGCACTGTCTCTATCTGTCTCCCCACAGAATCCCACATCGGGAAGTTTGAGTTTCCAGCATCCCCCCCGTGCCTCCTCACCAAACCTGAGGGGCAAAGCCGTGTCCTTGTGCCCCCTGCCCCTCGGACAATCTCCCCCCTTCTCTGCTCAGCCCTCTCCCCAGGCCAGGCGAGGGGTTGATGGATTGCAATCCTCCTCTGCCATGGCCAAAACAAAGGTCACGGCCCGAGGAAATTGCTAACAACTTTTGCCCACCGGCCCCGGAAGAATGGGAGCATTTCTCGTGACAGGGGGGTGAACTTTTTATGATCCCTCCAGCCTGGCAGCCTCTTTGGGAAAGGAATTTTAAAAAGTGGTCAGGAGGGAACATGAGGCTTCCGGGAGCTGACAGGAGAGGAAGGGGCAGCCCTGAAACGCTGTCCCAGCCCATGACAAACTCTGGCCACTGCCCCTTCCCACCTCCTCCCTCTCCTCCAGCAAAACCTCTCTGTCTCTGCTGCTGGGCAAAGGAAGAGCTCTTGGGAATCCCTATTTAGGGGCTCTTGTTATGGTCCAGAACAAGTTTACTTTTATTTTAGTATTTGGGAGACCCTAGTGCTCATTTTGTGAGTGTATAAATATCCAGGCACCCACACTGCACCTCACACCAAGGTTATGGCTGGGAACAAGGGGTTCAGGTACATTCTCACCAGGCAGAATGGCTTTGCTTTGCCCTCCTGTGCCTCTGACTTCACCACCAAGCAAAAATTTCAGCTTTGTGGGCTGGAGGAGATACAGCAAGGTCCCACCCTACAAGAGATCTGCTTAGGGAAGTTGCATTTTACATCTCAATGTGGGAAAAAATCAAAATTTTGAACTTATGAGTGCACTTATTTTTCCTAATACCTATAAGTGAGCATTTCCGTGATTAGAAATAATTTGTTTTAGCCTAAAACTGACTCTTGCTGAGCTATTCCAAATGTCCTAGTCCTTCCTGCCTTGCTCTGTGAGGTAGTCTCTCCCATGCTAAAGTGTGGTGACTAACAGGAAAATTTAAGATGGGAACTTTACCTGGAAGATGCTTTATTTTTTAGAGGCATACACAAAACCAACCAACACCCTCCCCCCGCAAAAAACCTAACCCCAAAAATATCCCCAAAAAACACTGATCATGCCAAAGACACTCTGGTTCTTCCTCCACCATTAGGCATTTCCAAAATGCTGCATTTAACTCCATTACAGCTGCATCATCCTCCAGCTGTCTGAAATCAGAGCTCCAAAGCCTGCCTGAAATCAGAGCTTTCCCCAGGGTCTGCCCCATCATGGGGGTGAGTGGCTGCCATTTATTTCCACACCCAAACTGGGCTCTAAACTATTCCTATTGAAACTGATTCATCAAATCCACCCCCAATTCAAGTCTCTGTGAACAAATAAGTTGCTTTGAAATGACTTTTTTGGGGGGAAAAAGCTGGGTTTGGGAAGCCTCCCTGTTTTCAGGGAGAAGGATGTTAGAGAGAGTTTTTAAAGCCTCAGCCTAAGAGTTCAGGAAATCTCCCTTTGTACAAGGGGATGGGAGTAGCTTTGGCAGACCATGGAAGTAAGGAAAGAGGAGAAGAATCAAGAATTGTGAATAGAAGTAGAAAGAAAGGTAGAAAAAAATAAGGAGACACCGTTGTGACACTCGTGATAGCATCTTGTCAAGATCAGGACATGGCATTTCCTAGAGCACAGATAAGCTTTGTCTTTGCCTGGGCTGCAAGGCAGCTCTAAAAGGAGCAACTCTCCATCTGCCCCTTCCCCAGGACTGGTTCCAATTAGTGCTGACTCCACTCTGTGCCGGCTTAGCCCCAGGATTAAAAATCTCCCCGTGCCAATCCCCTCTGACCCAAACACTTCCTGGGACTGATAGGGCAACCAAATTCCTCCCCTTCCTAAATTGGACAGCTTGCTCTTGTCACCCCAAATCTGGCCCCTGTGGAGGGGAGAGGGGAAGGGGGGATACGTGACAGAGAGCAGCCCTTCATCGTCCCCAGGAACAAAGAGCCAAGGTCCTCAGAAGCCTCTGCAGGGCCAGGAAAAACCCTGCTAGGATATTTTCATCTGCCTGCCCTGGACAGCAGGAGCAGCTCTGGCACCTGGCGGGTTTGGGGTACTCAGGGTTCCTGTCAGGGTGCAGCAGATCACGTCTCAGGCTCGTCCAAAAGCCCAGGATGGGAAGTTGCCTACATGTGCTCCTGTGATCTTCTGTGGCCAGAAAAGATGCTGGCCCCTGGCTTGGCCAGCAGCTATGGATGGAGTCCTGCACCATGGACAAATGTTTCCTGGGCATCTCTTTGCAGAGGCAGCTCTGGTGCTGAGAGCCAGGAGAGCGTGCTCAGCTTGGGAGCAGCCCCAGCCCCAGAGAGGATCCCACAGGAGGGGCAGATGGAGCCCAGGGAGCAGGCAGGCTATGCTGCAGGGCTGTTTTGGCAGGAGATCCGAGCGTCTGTTACCAGCCCTGGAGGAAACAGAGGGAGATTTCACTGGATAGAGCTGAGGAGGAGAAGGAAAGGGCTTGCAGCATGCACCTGGGAGCCTTTGTGCCCCCAGCCTTCTGCTGTTCATCCCCACATGCCTCTGTTTGCTGGCACCAGCTTTTAAGGAAAATCACCTTAATTTTGTCCTGATGCAAAGCTGCCGGAATCAGCAGAGCTGAGCAAGTTATTTATGCAGGGAGCAGCTGTGCAATGGCCAAGTGCAAGCTGCCTCCTTGCACCTACAGCAGGCACCTTCCAGCATGAAACAGTATGGCCAGTTCCTGGCTGTGATGATGCTGAAACCCCAGTGAGAAAGAGCTAAGTTATCTTTAAACACCTCCCTGTTGGGAGGGCTGCAACCCCTGCCCCATCTCACATGGGAGATTGAATAAACAGCAAACAGCAAGGGCCCTTTTGGGCCCAATATTCATTTGGGCCACCACACATGGGCTGGAGAGGCTTCCCATTCCTCTAACAGCCCCTGAGGGCCATCATTAAACCAGCACAAAGGGGAGTCACAGAGGCTACAGCAGCTCCTCCTTAGCACCATCACTCCACGGGCTCCATTCAGTGCAGTCGTCACTTTTAAAGCAGAGAGGTTTCACATGGGTGTGGGGGCACAGACTACCTGGTGTTTTTTGGGGAGAGAGGCAGGCTTCCCAGCACACCTGGGCTGCAGGAAAGCCCCCAGCCCACCAGGGACTTTGGGGGGAAAGCAGTGACAACCATCTCATTTCCACAGCTGGGTTGTTCATAGGCACACAGCCGTGCTCCTGAAGGGGAAATGATCCCGATGAGCTTTCCAGGTGCTCTCCTGTAAATGGATTACAGGTGGTACAGCAGTGTCTGACTGCAGTCCAGGGCTTTGTCTCTCTGAAAAAAAGCCCTCTGTGTTATCCTCCCACCCCCATCCGCTTCCCCTTGCAAAGGAAGAGGGAGACCATCCAGGAGACAAGAAAACACACATACAGCGAGGGTGATTGCTATTTTAAGAATGTACTTTATACAAAATAACCAATTCATATGGAAATAAAATCTACAGACCTCCAAGGATCAAGATTTTAAAAAAGTTCTTTAAAAAAATTACCCAACACACAGTATTAAACTAACTATTGAGGTAACTGTCGCTCTTGGGGAACAAAGGTAATCAGCAGACCAAGACAAAATATACACAATATAAAAATAAATAGCATTCCCCTTTCCAGTATTGACCAGGAAAGTTCACACAACTTTGCAGCAGCAGGAGAGAGAAGAGGATCCCTGACACTGTGCTCTACAGGCTGGGGAGGGAGGTGGGGGCTCCTGGGCAGCAGGTGATGGAGAGGTGCAGCCCCTGAGGCCCTGCTGGGGACAGAAGTGCTGGGATGAGCAGCTCCAGCATAAACTCCTCCTTGAGCTGATAAACTGAGCCCATCCAGGCCAACCTTTCCTAAACAGCACGAGCAGCTGTTCAGCCCAGTTTCCAACTGAGCTGAGCACAAGCAAGCCCAGTCCTCCAGTGTTACATCCCAGCACCCAGCAAAACATGCCAGTGCAGAGCCCCACTGCAGAGGTCAGATTTCCCCCACTGAGGGACACAAGCAGAGGCATTTTCACAGCTTGGTGTGGGAGGTCTCTGCTGCAGCCTCAGCTCACCCTCCTGTCACCCTGGGACAGCTGCAAGCCGTTGACAAGGGCCAAGCTTTTGCCCCCATGGCCACCAGACCCCTCCCTGCTCAACAACAAAAAGCACAGCAACATAAGAACAGCCTCACCCAAACAGAGAAAGGCCCCTGTTTTCTCCTTGTGCCCCCGACAGACAGATTACATTCTTTACAAACTTACAATAATACAAAAACAACCCCAATGTCACCCAACTTCATAAAAATGAACGGACGTAGTGGCACAGGCTCCCCCTCTCCCTCCCCAGCAATGCCAAGTGAAGCAGCAGTGGGTCACTCTCCTCCTCCAGAGGCATTAAATCAATGGTCCACCCACTCCTCTTCCATGTGAATGGATGGATGAGGCTCAACTTTACCCAACTGCTCCCCTCCCTTTCTGCCTTCCCAAACATACATGCAAGCAACCAGCTACCTAAATCAACCCACCAGTCTCTGGGAAAGCAGGAATGTGACATGGTAAAATACAGAGAGCACCTCGCTTCCCACTGAGACTGTGAAGACCCCTCCCCAGGGTGCTGTTCCATAGCCATCTTAGTCCTAAAACAGTACAGGAGGGTCAAAGTTGCACTGCTGCATGTTATTATTGCTCAGAAAAAGATCAGGCAGCAGCGTTCATTGATCCATCAAGGGGGAGAGACAAGAGTTTTCACAGTTGTACACAGTACATGCACAGGCATTTTCAACCTAAGCCCTCCTGGAGGTAGACAGGCCAGGATCACGTGTGGGAGCCCTGCACTGGGACCAGGAGCAAATGCTTGTGCTGGCAGATGGACAGACACCACTGTCCAAACCCTAGGGGCACACCAGAGAACACTGGTGAGCCACTGAGGACACCCTAATTTCATGAGGAAAGTGCCCTCCCCACCTGCTGTCTATGTGTGTGTGCAGAGGAAGCAGCTGGCAAGGCCAACCCTCTGCCCTGTGCTGGCATGGGCAGTGAGCTTTCATCTCTGCACTTGACAGCCCCTGACTGCAGCCAAGCCAGCAGAGGGAAAGAGACTTGAAAGCTGGGAAGCAAGGAGAGGAGAAGTGTTGGCATGTGATACAAAAGGGGATCAGAGGACTTTGCAGACTAAGAGTTGAGGCCTGAGCTCCTGTAGCTGCCTGGCTGGCTTCGGAAAGGGAGATTGCTGCAGTGCTTGAGTGCACCAGGTGTCTGTGGGCCTCTTGCTCATTTGATACCCAAAGGAGTCCCCAATGGCTCTCTGCTCTGACTTCCTTCATAACAAGGGAATTGTGCTCACACAGAGTCAGTTCTGCTTTTGTTTAGAAGATATTCCACTTACTGCCCTTCTGCTGAGTGAGCCAAGTGTTCCCAAATAAAAGGGGCAAAGGACAGAGGGACTTGCAAGAGTTGGTGAAAATCCCAATTAAGCCTCAAGTCTTAATTAGTCCTTTGTACTCTCTTTCCCTGGTGGACGTAGCTCTTGCTCTCTCCTGGATGCACTGTTCACCTTGATCTCCACGTTTCAAAAAGAGGAAGACCTTTGTCAAAAGCAATCTAGGCCATGGCTGCAAATGAAGGAAAAAAGCCCTCAGTCAATGCAAGACCAGCAGTGTTAGACCTACAAAATACTCCATGGTCTCTCAAACCCTGCATGTGAGCCAAGGCAAGACAGTGACCAAAAAGGGAAGGGCACAACGCAGCTCTCTTCAAAGGTACACTTGGATGTTACTGTCTAGTTTCAAATCCATTAAACCCTGTCCTGAATTTCCCTGCCTAGGGGTGGACTGAGCCTTGCCCTGGCTGTCCCCAGGAGCTCCTGTTGGGAGACAGCTGGAAATGGGTCCCTCCCCAGCTGTTTTTCAGAGTGGGAGGTGGGCAGAGTGGAAACCAGACCACACAGTTCATGATGGGCTGGTTAAAAGAATTCTCCTTCACAGAGCGCTCCCCCCACCTGTGTTAACCAGGTACAGATGGGGAGAGGCTGCGAGGGCAACCTTTGAGATGCTTTCTCCCTTACAATAAGCACAGGCTCTTAAAAGCTCCCAGGGGCTGCAGCCCTCCTTGCACAGCCTGCTACCTCAACCCTGGCCTTGCAGGAAGGACCTGGCACTCACACAACTGCTCTACAACCACCAGCACCCGCCTTAAAGCAAATCAGGAATTACACAAGAGCAGCAAACTCCTCCATTCCTCTACTGATGCACCACAACAAAAACTTTTTAAGGGGTTGCTCTGATTAAGTGCAGACCCAGTTGCGTGGCTGCTCTGGAGCAAGGGGAACCAGGATCAACTACACCATCACAGATTCCACTGTTGGTCTTCTCCAAGCCACCCTTTGGGATGACACTTCCTTGTCACTCATTTCAGCACCTTCTCTGAAATTCCACAGAGCATGCAGCAACACAGTCTTTTCAGACAAGGAAAGCAGAACGAAGGCATCAAGAACAAAGAAACCACCCCAGTTAAACAGAGAGATGAACAAAAGCCTGTCAGGGCTCAGTGGAGAAAATAAAGAAAGGTCCTTTTCTAATTATACTTTCATTTTAAATGGAGAAGTGTTGGGGTGAGAACCTGCAGGGGAGCTGCCTCAGTCAGCAGAATGAAAGACAGCCTCTGTGACTTGCTTTCAGATAAGACATCACAAAGCTGATAGCTCTCCAAGACCCTGAGAAACCACACTTACAAAAATATACACAGCCAATTTGCCTCGGAAAGTCTGCATGGGAAAGGCATTTGGCAGAGAAGAAAGAACCAGAAGCTTCCAAGAAAAGTGTCTCCATCTACTTCAAAGCCACAAATCAAACCAGTTGGGCCTTGAAGCTTCAAATTCATTTTCCTCTTTTGTCCTTCTCATTGCAGGCTGGTGCCTTGGATTGCTACTGAGTAGTTTGGTGGGTCACACCATGGAAATTATAGGGCTGCAACCCCTTCTAAACACAGCTTCTTCTAAACACAATAATCAACTGCTTGTTAGCTTGAAGATGTGAATAAATGCAGCTGAAATTCCTCTGGAACTCACTTGAACAGCAGTGGCTGTCCAAGCACTGGCACACAGGATTTTTCCCACTGCCACTGCACTCCTGTAGGACCTGCTGCTTGACAACAAAGTTAAACCAACTCAACTCAGGCATGCAGCCCTCTTGTCCCTCAGCTTCTGAGCCAATAGACCTCAACATCCAACTCTGAATGAATGCTTGAGTGCTTTCCAATTCACCTGCAACTTGCAAATGCCAAATCCAACAAATGGCTCACACTGCAGTAATCCTACCATCCCCCCTGCAAGGCAGCCTCTTGCTCTTCCTCCTCAGCAAGAGTGCTCAGGAAGCCTGTGGCACTTTCTGCTTCACTGCTGCTAAGAATGAATATAGCCCAGGGTCTGAGAAAGAGGTGGGGACTTGGTTCCTCTTCTTGGGCAGCAGGGCAGTACAGATCTGCACAAAATTTGTTCTACTGGATAGCTGCTGCTCCACCTGCAGCTGCACTGGTTTCCCCAAAATAAGTTTTAAGATGACCAGTTATGCCATTTTCTGTTTTCTAGAGCACACATTTCTTCTATCAGACAGGCAGTGAGAAGGGTACTATACTATAGCAGAAGAGACAATGCCATGGGTGTCCTGCCCTGGTTTCAATTCCTGGTCCTGGTTTCCTTGTTCCCCCATGATGACAGGAGCTGGAAGTGCACTCAGGCCCTGGATCCAGAGGGGTGGAGGTGAGAGGGGAAGGAGGAAGAAGGCAAGAGAAAGAGGAGGNGGTGCCCTGTGATGGTGGTGAGCCAGCTGCTGGGCTGGCCGGGGCTCGGCTGTGGCTTTCCGACACAAAATCCGGCACCATGTTCCGCAGACCCAGGGAGCTCCACGCTGCTGGGGCGAGGGGAGGGTGGGAGCAAGGCCTGCCCCTCCTCAACCTTGTCCAAATCATCTGTGGCCTTCATCTTCAGGAAGTCTGGCCTTTCTTGGACTAGCTCTGCANTGGCTCACACTGCAGTAATCCTACCCTCCCCCCTGCAAGGCAGCCTCTTGCTCTTCCTCCTCAGCAAGAGTGCTCAAGAAGCCTGTGGCACTTTCTGCTTCACTGCTGCTAAGAATGAATATAGCCCAGGGTCTGAGAAAGAGGTGGGGACTTGGTTCCTCTTCTTGGGCAGCAGGGCAGTACAGATCTGCACAAAATTTGTTCTACTGGATAGCTGCTGCTCCACCTGCAGCTGCACTGGTTTCCCCAAAATAAGTTTTAAGATGACCAGTTATGCCATTTTCTGTTTTCTAGAGCACACATTTCTTCTATCAGACAGGCAGTGAGAAGGGTACTATACTATAGCAGAAGAGACAATGCCATGGGTGTCCTGCCCTGGTTTCAATTCCTGGTCCTGGTTTCCTTGTTCCCCCATGATGACAGGAGCTGGAAGTGCACTCAGGCCCTGGATCCAGAGGGGTGGAGGTGAGAGGGGAAGGAGGAAGAAGGCAAGAGAAAGAGGAGGACATGTTATGCTCCTGAGCAATTCCCACTATTAAGTCAACCAACCGTCGGGTCGTGTCTTGGTTGCAGAAGACAAAAAGGAGGACAGCAAGTCATCCATCACACCTTTCCTCACCTCTCCCCAGTCCCCTCAAACCCTCATCCTATCCTGAAAGATTTCAGTGTGATATGATTGTAAACAGTTAACGATTCCTCCAGTGCTAAGCCCACTACAAGCTGGGCCCACCCCCTCCCCCATTATGTACAATACATTCACCAACAACAGAAATTTATTTAGAAAGGCAACAGGTTAAATTCTGTAAACTGGATCCAGCTCCAAAACACACACACGTTAATACTACAAGTAAAATTCCATCATCGTCCTCTTCCACCCNAGAGGCTTGAACTGGCAGCTTTAGAAAGGAATCATCTCGTGATTGCTTGCAACCAGTTCAAAGCTAACAACTATGGATCTGCCCAAGTTCACAGCTTCTTCCAGTTCTTCCCACCCTCATCAAACACCTCAATCCTTTAACCATTGGAAAGACTTGCATTTCAGCTCTGCTCTCTCTAGCAGCCCTTACTTGATCCAGAGGCAAGGCTGATGGTTTTTGTGATGTCAGATCTTCCCGGGACATGGCTGCTGTAGGCATCTTCGGGAAAGGAACTTGAGCCTGATGCATTTGCATTCTGGAGTCAGGTTGAATGGAGAGAGTTTTAGCACATGAATGTCAGGAGCAAATCCCCACTCTTGGTTAAAACTACTTCACTGAAGGCATACATACAACATTAGCATACAAGCATTTGTCTTGTATATTCTGTCTGGCTTCCCCCCAAAACACAGCCCTCAACCCATGCCATTCCCCCAATGGCTTAGCTGTAAGCCAAATTCTCTGAATACTAGAAGAAGGAAGGACTTGATGCTGTGATGATGACAAAACAGTAATAGTTGAGGCACATTCATAAAAACTGAACAGGGAACTGTTGGAGTAGCAGTATTTTCCACTTTGGAATAAAATGTGATTTGCAGTCTCAGTGAGAAGTAACTTTCTGTGATGGAAATTTGACACAGAGAGAAGGGGCAAAGCAAGAGGAGGAGAAAAAGAGGGCAACATTAAGGATGTTCATAACAAGAGGCAAACTTCCACTTTAGCCAGTGACTCTGCCCCACTACAAGCAAGATTAAACAAAACATTTGCAAAGAAAATGGCAGGAGTAAGTGATTAAGAGATGCTCAACCCTGGATGGCACATTAACAAAGCAGTGTCAGGGGAAACTCAGCACTGGTGTGGGGATGGATGGGGCAGGCTAACAGGCTCTCCATGACAGCGAGTGCTCCTTGTTTTAAGGAGATGCAATGAGACTCTCTCTCCATCTTAGCACTCTTACTCCAAGAGTCCAAGAGCCACCTCTTAGCCTTTCAACTTGACTTTCCATCTCCTGTGACTTGAAGCCATATCCCTTCAAGGGTATCCAACACCGATGGCCACCCAGGCATCACCCACCTCCCACCTTGCCTTCTTGCAGAAAACACCATCTTACCCCGAGGGTCTATACAAGTCCTGGGGTGGCCCCCCCATGCCACCTCCACTGCCTCTCTGCTCCATCAGCAAGGCCTGAAAGTGACCCATGTTCTCCTCCCGGCAGCGGTACAGGGGGCCCTCCTGAGAGAGGCCATTGGCCTGGCTGGAGGCTGCATGATGAGACAGGTGAGCATTCATGGGCGATCCGTACGTCCTGGGCTGGAAGTGGCTGGCAGGATGCCGGGATCCGTAAGGAGAGCCAGTCTGTAACATCACCCCATGAGGAGGGAAAGCTGACGGGCCAAATCCCATCCCCGCACCCAGGTGTGGCGGGGGGGCTCCATAGAGGAACTCCCCCGCCGCCACCGAGCTCTGCCTCTTAGTGGCTGCGTTGTGGTTGTCCAAATCAAGAAACTCTTTGGGACTCTCCGGTCTTTCCTGGGACTCCTCGGACTTCTCATCTTCAGGCCCCAGCTCCTGCCCGTCGTTCGGAGAAACCTCTTTGGCACTTGCTACGTCCATGCGGTTGGGAGAGGCCAGGGCGGCGCTCAGTGCCTCGCAGCCCTGCAGGCCGGCGGGGCCGCGCTCGGGGAAGGGGGGCCTGCCCAGGGCCGGGTGGGCACCGGGGTGCCCGCTGGCGCTGGCCTGGGGGTGCAGAGGTCTCTGCCAGTCCGAGTAGCCCTGTGGGCAGCCGTAGTAGGGCGGTCGCTGGTAGTGGTGGTAGGAGGGTTGGGGCTGCGGCTGGTATGGATACGGCATTCCCTGGGGCGGCCGATACCGTGGGAAGACGCCGGGGTGGGCGCTGCTTGGCTGGAAAGCCCGAGGGGGAAAATGCTGGGGATGGGAGGCAGGAGGAGGTGGCTTCCCCCCCATCACGGGGCTGAACCCCTGCAGGCCTGGGTTGACGTGGTACCGCCCGGCTGAATTCGGGTATTCCAGGCCGGACATGTAGAGAGGATGAAACTGGTTGGGGGTGGTGCCCATGGAGGTCGCATCCACGCCAGGGAGGCCGGTGCCCTGCCCCATGCAAGGCACGGCTGCTTCGGGCAGAGCCTTTCCCCCACCGCAGAGGGGCTTCTCCAGCAGGTTGGCAGCCAGGCCTTTCCCCTCAGGGCCAGCTGCCGGCCCCTCGCTCGCCGCCCCGTTCTGAGGCAGGGGACCCCCTCTGTCAGGGGCGGGCACCAGGTCCCTCACGCAGCCTGGGTCGCCGGCGTAGCCGCTCTCTGCTGACCACGGGCCTTTGCCCTGCCCTGCCTTCAGATCTCCCTTCACGGCGGGGCCATCCCCCTCCCCATCTGGGGGCAGGGCACGCCTCGTGCACTCCATGGGCAGCGGGGGCTTGGGGTGAGGTAGGAGTTTGGCGTAGGCCCCGTCGGGAATGCTGATGCACTGAGCCTTCTCGTCCATGCCTGCTGGTGCGTCCACTGAAAGAGAGGGAAGAAAGTCAAACACGTGTCTAACTTTTGCAAATTCGGGTGATCTTTAATAGCTGCTTCTTTTAAAAGCACCAGTTTTTAAAACTGCCTCTCCCTCTGAAAGATAGCACAGGTGGACACTGTGGTTTGCAAGCCACTGCTAAGTCACAGTCCCTGTGGAGCAATGTGGCACATGTGTTTGGTCTGACACAGAGGTGTGCAGAGGCAGCCTAAAGCAGAGGCAGAGTAGGAGTCCACATGACAGTGACATCAGGTGTTGGTTTCAGCTTGATTTCAGGCTCTCTTATCTGTTCTGGTCATGGAATTATAGAATAGTTTGGGTTGGAAGGGACCTTAAAGATCATGTACTTCCAACCCCCCTGCCATGGGGAGAGACACCTCCCACTAGGTCGGATTGTTTAAAGTCCCCTCCATCCTGATTTTGAACACTTTCAGGGATGGGGTATCCACAGCCTTTCTGGGAAATCTGTGTCATTGCCTCACCACCCTCACAGTAAAGAATTTCTTGTTAACATCAAATTTAAGCCCACTCTCCACAAACCCCATTTGCATCCAGCTTGGGCAGAAGCACCGCCACACCCTGAGATGCTGCAGAGCTGATCACAGCCACATTTTAACCAACTGTGGTTTGGAGATGTGACTGCTCTGTCCTGCAATCACTCAACATTCTCCCCTGTCTCTGTTCTATATCCAGCAAGCTAAATTATGATGATAACTTTTAAGCAATGCCACACAAGGAAAGAGTTTCCTCTTAGTGCAAGGCACACAAGGGATTGATAAAAGATACAAGGGTTTTGATCTCTAGTTTACCAGCTAGAATTAATGAAAAAAATTTTTTTTGATCTCTGAATTTTTTGATCTCTACATTAGGTTTTATTTTTAAGGTTCTTTTTTTTTATTATCTGTAGTTTACCGGATAGAACAAATGAAATTCAAGCAGAAAGAAACTGGTGAGGGTATGCGTGACATGCTGCCATCCCACCTGAACTGATACAGATGCTCAGGGGCTTTTGGGCAGCCCTGGTGTGTGAAGATTTTAAGATGTTGAGAGCTCATAAGGCAGATGTGCATTTCAGAGGAGAAGCCATACTGACACACACTCAAAGGAGTATATTTAAGGCATTTCTTCACATAACCTAACTCTCTGCAGATCCAATTTTTATATTAACTCCAGGCGAGCTCTAGAAGCATCACAGCCTGTGCTTTGCATTTGCACCCTGTGGCAAACTGATAACTTGCAGTAAAGCTGGGACAGAGGGGCAGGCTACAGTGAAACAAAACAGTCCTAGGAAAATCTAAGCAATGCCCTCAGTAGAAAATATATTTCAATTTAGATTTAAAAAAAATAAAACTATGTATAAAAACTCCGTTCACCCCCTAAATATTTAATTAAGATTTGTACTATTTTCTGAGCAGTGGAGGCAACAGATGCAGGCAGGGAGGGTCAAGAGTCTAGTTGAGGTGTTAGGGCTGGGTTGGACTCGATGATCTTGAAGGTCTCTCCCAACCTACACGTTCTGTGATTCTGTGAAGTGGGCACTGAGGGCGTTACCTTGGTTGCTGTCCATGTCCATGGTCTGGCCGGTTGGATCCTGGGAGCTCCCGTTTCCCATGGGTTTTGGGGGCTGGCCGCCGGCAGCGTGAGCCAGCTGGGGAAAGGGCCCGGGGAGGTGCGGCGGGGGCGGCTGGCGAGGGTGGTAAGGCACGCCCGGCGGGCACACGCGGGACGACAGCTGCTGCATGGCGATCATCTCCGGGCTGTCCAGCATGGAGTCCCCGCCCTGGCACCCTCTCGGAACCTGAGGCGGTGCCCCAAACAGAGCGGCCGGCGGCTGCGGCATCCTCTGAGCTTTGCCGGGCGGCCGGATGTACCCCGAGGGAGGCACGCCGTGAGGTAGGAAATTCGATTGCTCGCTCCACTGGCTGGGAGGCAGCGGCGGCCTCATGGCCCGGGGGTCCATCATATGACCCAGCACACGGGGCTGGAGCGAGGGCCCCGGCCCCATGGGCGCCTTCTCCTCCATGGCGGCCTGGCCAGCGTGGCTGCCGTTCCACAGGGCCGGATGCGCGCGGTTCAGGTACTTGTAGGGCCGGTACATGTGTCCCGGGGGGACCTCGGAACCCTCCGGCGGCTTCCCCGGGGGCCCGTTGTGCCTCGGTGGGAGGAAGCCCTGCTGGAACTGGGCGGGTGGGTACACAGCGTCGGGTGGGGGGCGGCCCAGCTGCAGAGAGCCCAGCCGGGGGCCCAGCCCGGCCACGTGGGCCGGTGCCGCGCACGCCTGCTTCTCCGGAGTGCCCAGCCG
>VXBB01015799.1:53850-84171 GCA_013399915.1 Illadopsis cleaveri | reverse complement strand
GGTGCCCGCGGTGCTCGCTCAGTCCCACGGCCGGCTGCAGAGAGAGAGGGGGGTCTCAGGGAGAGCCATGGCACCCACGGGGCCTGGGGTGCTGCAGCCCTGGGCTGGAGGGCCTTACCTGCATGGCAAAGTGCTGGTGCTGCTGCACCAGCTCTCCGGGATGGGGCTCAGGCACTCGCGGAGAGCCGTACAGTTTAGTGGGATCGGATCCACGCAAAGGACCAAATGTTCCTGGCACTGCTGGTCGCTGAGGGATGGGGAGGGGTGCAGGGGGGAGAAATAAAACAGTTTGTGAAGGGCATAAAAACAGCAGAAATACTGCAGGTGAGAGGAAGCCAATTAAGCATACGAATAAGCAGCCAGACTGTTTTGGAGGTACTGTAGAAAACCTGTACACTCTCTTCTATGAGGTGACACAGCCTTACCAAAGCCACTGTGTCACACCTCAGCCACTCACCCCTGAACTTAAGGCTGCAATACACTCACTTGCCACCCAAATACTGGGGAGCAAACAGGATGACTGGAGAGGGCAGTGGTTTGCTTCAAGAAGAGGAATGGACCACAAGAGTATGGAAGCAGGAAGACAACAGGGAATGTGCTGGATTTCCTTCAAAATACTCAATGCCTCCAGCTCCCTACCACCTCCCTATCTGCAGCACAAGAATCACTCTAAAAATTTTGTTTGATCTCCAGCTAAAAGGGCAAGGGATAGCCTAGACCTCAGGGGAACAGCAGATATATCACACCACAAGCCATCACTGGTTAAAACGGAAAAGGCAGTGAAGGATGGGTGAGGAACAGCCCAGAAGGGAGACAGAACAGGTGGCATTCAGAGAAGAAAGGCTGGGCTAAAGATAGGTCACTGCTGCAGTCCAGGGTGGCCTTTGTTTGATTTAGTTTACTGCTTTTATAAATACTCAAGGCATGAAATGCAGTAGTACACAGATGGCAAGAAGTTACCAGGCATCTGTGAACAATTGAGACAAAAAGACCAGCTTGTTCAGCTTCATAAACCGGGGGGTAAGGGAAGAAATGTTACAGCACTCCATGCACACTGGGGATGGAGAGAAGAGAATCAGTTTGTGCAAGCCTACACTGGGACATGCCAACCATGGGAAACATTAAGATGTGTCAAATACTTAAACTGCACCAGTTTAAACCTAAGGGCTGAAAAGTTTTGCTTGGAGGAACCACAGCTCTGACCCTTTATCTCTGGGAAATGGTCCCTGACATGCACTAAGGATTTCATGGTAGGAAGTTTCATTCCCCCTTACCTCCCTCCCTCATCCTGATGGGCAAAGGACAGCAGGAAGTGCTCCTTACCATCTGCCCAGGATGAGGCACAGGGCTGGGCATGCCACCGTACTGCAGTGAGCGGGGGAAGCCTCTCCCGTTGGAAGGACCCACTTCCCGAGCAGTCTGCGCTGGGTTGCCACTTGGGTCATCCACTGAGGACGAGGAGAAGGAGGAGGAGGAGGAAGAGGAGGAAGAAGCAGGAGCCCTGGAAGTAGCTCGATATGGTGGAGGTTTTCCTCCGTTTTCCAGGCGTTGCTGTCTCTTGCCAGGCCCATCTGGGTCTCGTGATCGAGTCCAGACACTGCCCGTGCCGGAGCGGCCGGTGCGCCGGCTCCTCTTCTCTCGTCTCCCGTCCTCTCTGATCCAAAACTCCTCATCCGTGTCCCCATCTTCCCCAGGGAAGTGCTTCATCATTGCTCGGTGGAAACACCTCTCCAAGTTGTAAGCCATCTTTGTATATTCTGCAGACAAAAACCCTTGAGAACATCAGAACCTCGTGGAGAGAAGCAATTAAATAATTATGCAACATCAGATAAATCATCTCCCCTCTGCCATGTTTCTCCAAGGAAGACTTTTGTTTCTAACTAGTTGGCTTTGGTTCCTAAACTCCACAAGCAGCACAGCATCAGTAACCCCAGCAGAGGACAGGCACATAGGCATGACAAAGTACCACTGGCAGCAGGGCCTGCAGAGTCAGCATTAACTCAGTGTTCCAGCCTAGTGCCAAGAATTACATTAGGAGGAGCACCACCTCTGCTTGCAGAGATGTGTGACCTGCACAGCTAGCCAGCAAGAGTGCTGAGAGAAGAAATGTGAACTTCCAGCAATGCTATTTGATTACATTCAGAGGCTTTTCTTGGACTCATTCAGATCTCTGCTGTGGGCCACAAGACAGAGGAAAATCAGCAAACACATTTATCCGAGTAGTTTCCAAAGCACTTGCTGACCCTGACACGAATGCTATTGCCAACACCAGTGTCCCCACTGCATCATTTCCACTGGACAGTTCTGCTGAGATGAGCTTTTACTTTTTGTTGAGTGGATAGGGAGGAAAAGACATGTGAGAGGTGTTGGTAACAAGGCCTTGAAGCAAGTGACTTTCCAGTTGTTTCCACTAAACTAATACTGAAGTTCCTTGAGGAACAGAACTCTCCCAGTGGCAGTGCAGGTGCTTTTACTTGCAGCCAACAGCAACAAGCTGATTTGTTCTTAATGTTGTGCTCCCTTTCTCACCAGGTGTTGCTGGTGAGACAGTCTGCAGTGATGACCCACCATATGGGAACTGATTTCTTATTGAAGCAACACATAGAATTTTAATTGGCATGGCAATGAAACCCAGGATTTCCCATTTGCACACTCATGTTGTTTCTTCAATAGCCAAGGAACCTAAAAACTACATTTTCCATCCAAACGACAGGCATGGTTCACTCCTCACCTTCCTGTGGTACTCAACAAACACGGAGTTAACCAGACTCCAATGCTTTTCAAAGTCTGTATTAGTTACTGCGAGGAAAAGGGGCACATAGGCACACATAAGCACATGAAGGAATGAGCTCAGAAAGAAACAGACTCTCCTCTCTTTGTGTGTTCTGCCTTCACCATCTACCAACATGGCACTCCTCAGTATGCCATGCCCCAATTCAGCATGACAAAACTGTGCTAAAAGCCTCACTAAAACCTAATGCAGTCTCAGTTACTATCATCCTTTCTTCTGGTCTCCCAAAAATATTCTGAAAAAGAAGAAGCACAAATCAAGTACTGGTGAGGATGAAGAGAGTACTGCTTGCTTTGGCTGAGCACTGCAGATAGACAAATTTAGCATCTTACTGCTCTTACCGCTGCCTTCACCGTTGTACTTTAGACAGTTCCTGAACATGGTCTTCATATCACCCACAAATTCATCCTTGGTGCAGTACTGACCTCCATTCAACTTCTTCTCCATGCTAGAGATATCCATGGGGGCCTGGAATACAACCAAACTTCCCTTCAGTGACAGAAAGCATAGTGGGGCTTACAAAGTTAGAGCTCAGAGAGGGCATGGGCAGCAGAGGATGCTCTCCAGAGAGGCAGCCATCCATCATTGGTTGTCTGGACTCATAAGGCTAGAAGGGGCTGCCAGAATCATGGAGATCGACTGTGAGAGTAACATACCCCATAAAACTTCAAAACACTTCCAAAAAACTGCATCCCAGTCAACAAAGGGCATCAGTCAAGATGGCTGGGCCACTTTCCATACCTTAATGATCTGGTAGTAGTTGGGAGCATATGATTCATCAACGGGCTCCAAGAAGGGCCAAGAGTCCTTGTGAGCCTTCACCACATCTAGAACTGGCAGCAGCAAGAGAAAGGTGAATGGTTACACTCACACACACAGAGAAGTATTTCACTTTGAGAAAGCTGGGGTGGGACTAACCTTTGTACATGGCTGTGAACTCATCGTCCAGTTCAAAGCTGTAATGGGAAGCACCACAGTGAATATGGAGACGGAGGAAAGGTAAGACATGTTCTGCACTTCTTCTTCTCTTCCACCCATGCAGTGCCACAATGCTGGCAAACAGGCCTCATCACAAACACTCCTCTCACATGGACCAAACCCAGATGTTTCTCAGCTTACTCCTCTCACTGTTCTCCAACCTCACTCTTCTCTCTGCATTCCTGTGAATGATCACACTCCTCTCCTTGCCATGCTTACTGCTTCAATACCCTTGTGTGCTGCAATGCCCCATTGTGTACTCACATATCCTTGGTCCTTCTCTCTTCCCTGGCAGGGGAACTGGGATCCAAGTGGGAAAGCTCAGGGGGGAGCTCCTTCCCCTGTGCCAGCAGCCAGGCCCGCTCTTCACGAAGTTTCCTCCTCCTGGCCCGTTCTGCAGTGGGAAGAGATGAAAAACCATTCAGCACTCCTTGCCCACATCTTGCAAGGGAACAGAAGGTGCTCCTGCAGCTCTCAAGAACTCCAGTGAGATGGTCCTGTTTTTTCAGCAAAACCAGCAACAGCACAGGAGCAGGTGAGGTGAGAATACAGTGCACCACCAACACGCCTCATTATTCTCCCTTGGTTACAATGACCAATTTTGAAGCACCACTGTGATAAAGATGCTGCCTTAGGCAACTTCCAGAAGTGGTGTGGTACAAAGAGGGAAGTTTAACACCCAGCCCTAGGCACAGCTCAGCACAATGGAAAGAGATGGCTTGTTGTTTCTTTAGGTGCTTCACCTCAGGCAGGTGAACTTGAGGCAGCTGCCTTTGCACTGAATGGGACCAAGAGTAGTGCTGAGGGAAGTTCTACCAGCTGAGTGGCAATAAGTAACTGGGGTTATTATTATCCTCCATGGCTGGCTTTGGGAAGATTGCTCAGGTAGGTCTTCATGGCCAGCAGCCACACACGAGGGCCACTGGGACAGCTTTTGTTTAAAGAAGTGAGACACAGGAAGGAGCAATGCTGGTAATATAACCTGTGGTTTGCAACCAGACAGCTGGCTAACAGATTGCTTCATAATAGAAAGTTTATGGGCTCTTATGAACCTCATTTCCTTTTTCTTATAGGAAATCTGAATTCATTTGACTTGTGAAACACCTGCGGTTGGACCAACCTTCTGCAGGAGCAGAATTCTGTGAAAGTAATGTTCAGGGAGAGATGTCACAGAGCAGGCCACATCAGGGAACACCCAGAGTGAAAAAAAGATGAAGGAGATTTGGCTAACACCCTCCAAAGGCTCTGCCTTTGGAAAATGCCAACTACTCAAGAGGAACCAGCTCTGGTGGAAAAATATTTATTAAAGTCCTACTCTGTCAGTTGAAAACAAATTTGGGATCACAGAATCATAGAATGTGTAGGTTGGAAGAGACCTTCAAGATCATTGAGTCCAACCCAGCCCTGGGTGGGGGTTGAGAGCACAAGAAAAGCAGGAATAGCTACAAGGTGAGTGTTTGTAGGGACATCCATTGGCACATATGTCAAAGACTGGTAAAAGAAAGTCCAAATTTCCTGTTAGAAGACTCAGGGTAGCACTGAAGTCAGAATTATAGGACTTGCATCTAAGGTGTCCTACAAAATCTAAGAGAATTGCATGACCAGAAGTCCAACAACCAATTTCAGGTAACAGAGAATATCTGAGTCTGTCCAAGCACTGTTCAGAATTCATGCTTCTTTCATAAAATTAGATGGCATTGCAATGGATGCCTAAGTGAGAAAGCTGAGGAGAACATGAAGTGATTATTTGGGCAGCAAATGAAAAATCTCGTGACAACAGCAGCCAAGTGGTAAAGATTGTGTAGATTTTAAAAATCCACCAACATCTCCCAAGGATCTGACCTGGTAAACTGACAGGATCAAGGAGTGCTATCCTGGTACCAGATCTCATTTAGGATTAATAGCAGGAACCTCTACCACAGCTAGTGATTAGCAGAGTGTGTTCAAGATCACTGGCAGAGCTCATTCTTATACTGTTGGCCTGGGTCAAGTCCTGCCCAGCAGCTTTCAAAATTTAAATAATGCCCCAAAAAGTACCTCAACCAGCTAGAAAGTCATATATGTGAGAGATTATGTTGAAGCAGCTTCTGGAAAGAGAACAGGGAAACTCTAACCTGCTGCTGTGGTAGAAGTCTAGAATCTATAAAAACTTACAAATTCAGGAGAGTACAGATGGGCCCAGCAGGAAACTTGCTACCTGGGGGGTGTGCTGGAGTTGGGGGAAGTGTAATCTCAGGCTGGAAACAGGAATGTGATGTAAAAACAGGAATAGCATCCAAAACTGAGAGAAGGTGAAATTCATCACAGAGAAGATATTTCACATCCTCTCTCTAAAGAAGGCCATATAAAATTAATATTATATTCCAAACAGACTGAAAATCAGCTTTGTCACCCTAAAATTTCTGTTGTTGGATGTCCAGTTTTAACAAGTCTGAACCAAGTAAAACAAATGACATAATTTTCAAATCCTCTCCATCATAAGAACTGTTATGACAGCAAATGCTAGTGGTGGGTGTGCTTGGCACTAAGAAAAGATCATTAAGAAGCCAGTTTTACCTGGATAGCTGCTGGTTCTAGGGATAAAAAATACTGTAGTATATTTAACTAAACGAGTCAACATCACCTTTGCAAACAGCTTTTGCACCAGCTTGAAAGAAGATTTCTCCTGACTAAGCCTAAATGGACTAGGGAAGAGTTGAAACTAACTGAAAGAAACTGCACAAAACAAAATTAAAGCACCTCTGTCAATAAAGGCATGAATGTAGGCTAACTTGGCTTAAAAGAGGCTACTGCTCAACCTCATGCCAGTTTCTTTGCATGGCTCTGGTGCCTTTGAATTGGATGATGTAATGATTGCATTTACCCAGAAAAGGAAGTGACTTATACCAAAACAAAACCATTTTACAGGAACATTTATCTTTGCAGCTCTTGTGGAACTTCAAGACTAGTTTTGTCTATAGATATGAAGCATTAAACCACAGAGAATATGCAATTTGCCAAGGGAAATATATATCTGTGGCAGATGTGGAAACTGGATGAGTCTCAGTTTAAATCACCTGATTAGCCAGGACCAGCCACCAGGAGTACACAAAGGCCAAGGAAGTAATTGGTTTTTCTAAAGGTTAGAAAGGTAAGCAGGTAAAAGAAGCTATTCTTAGATAACATCTGGTCTCCTACCAAACATCTGGTAGCAAACTGTCTCATTCTGGAAAGTTTACAAGGTTTGCATGAACCTAATCTTTTTTTTTTTTTCCTTTTCTGATTCTTTATCCACTTTGGAACTCATGACACTGACACTGCCCCACATTGTCAGTTTTCTGAGGGTGTTCAGACTTTCCACAGAACTACACCAGCCCAGCCAGTCACTGTGGCTAAAGCAGCAGCTAAAGGAATCCCCCACTAGGGAGGCCAACAGAGAGAAGGTGGTCAGAAAGGAGCTTGCTCTGACACCCACACCTACATGTACTGGCTGACTGCTGTCTGTGCCTTGATCTGATGTATTAAACACAACATGGCTGTTTGTTCCAGAACAGCTTAAATCAGCATTTAATTCATAACCACAAACATTTTAGACCAACACCTGAAATTGCCCCCTCTGGTGCTTTATGTAGCCTGGTCCCTTCATCTCTAGTTCTCCAATTGATAAGAGATGTAGCAATATAAAAATACTACTCTTGGTACTCTCATGTTATCCCATTCCCTTTCTCCTCAAAGGAATTCTTCTTTCATCATGCATTGGGCCAAAAAGAACCAAATGCTATCCAGTGAGAGCAAAGCCAGCTAATCCTGCACACAGGAAAATGATGAGGAGACAGAACTGAGAAACAACATGAATAGCAGAAGAAAAAAATGGACAGCTGGGGCAAGGAAGAAAATGAGCATGATTTGAAGAAGACAACACAATCTGAAGGTGCCCTAGAGAACAGTCACCAACACTGAGAGGGCAGACAAAGGAAAAGAAACTACAGTCAGACCAACTTATCAGAGGTAAGTGCAAGAAAAGATTCTCATTAGCAAGTCTGGCAGGGGAGGAATGCAAATGGCAGACTTTAATTCAAGATCTCAGTCTCGACTTCGAAAGCTTCCACTCCTGCTCCACACTGGCTGCACGTTACCTTCCACTGCTTTGACCTTCTCCTCCATCTCCCTCTTCCTCTCCTCCTTCAGCAGCTGCTCCTGCTCCCTCTTCTGCACTGCTATAAGGATCTGGCGCTCCTCCTCTTCCTCTCTGCGCCTCTGCTTCTCCATGGAGCTCAGCACATTCGGGCTCACCTGGAACAGAACGAGGCACCAAAAACTGAAATGCACCGCCTTGCTGAAAGCTGAGCAGAGGCAGGTTTACTTTGAGGAAAGCACACCTACAATGAATGGATGGGAGGAAAAAAAAAAGGGAAAAAAAAGGATTTGTATGGATGATTTCCTAGATGAAAAGCAACATGGGAAGGGAAGTTATTTGTCAAGCAATGAAATCCTACTGATACAAGGACAATGGAAGGAGAAGCGATGGGTTAGACAAGCTGCCATTCTGTCAGGGATGCACCGTGCACATTTCTTTTCCCTTCTGGGCAAAGGATTCAGGCTGTTGACACCCTTACACAACACCTCTACCTCTTCCAGCTAGCAGAGCTCTGACTGCAAGTGTGAGAAGAAAGGACTACTTTGCCAAACCTGTCTCTGCTGCAAAACATGGAATACTTCAATAGGAAAAGCGTCTGGTACAGCCTTGTGTCAAGGTATCATTAGGAATGTTTTCCTTTCCTGTTCAAAATTTCTGTGTGCTAATCTCCCCTGAAGTGGCTGTCGTTTGTTTGTTTGGACAATTTTCCTGCTGGCTCCCAAAACCAGTTCTCTCATTCAAGGACACCTGGCTCTTTATTGCCCCACTTTCTCACCTCCCCACTGCCAGCAGGCTGCAAGGCTGTGTTTGATCCTACTTAAGAGTGCAGGCTTCCCAGACCAGGGACTGCCTGCTCCTATTTCTCCAATAAAGTATGAGGTATGTGTATGGAAGCGTGGAATTATCTTTATTACCTTAATTTAATTATAAGACAAATGTATCAGTCATCCACCAGCCACTCCTACCCCTGTGACCAAGACCTGTGTGCCTTATCAGCAGGGAATACCAACCGGAAAAGAACAATGTACACAGTTTGCTCCAACTTCATTTTCAGGGAATAACCAGCAACCACCACTTAGGCTGAAGGCATTTCCTGAGGATTAGCAATCAGCCGGGGTCCGTTGGCTGCTGCTCAGGCCATCAACTTCTCCAGGCCCATTATTAATCCCCAGGAAAGAAAAAAGTTCTGGCACCACGATTACCATTTTGTCCTTGTTTCATTGCCCAGGAATGGAACCTGGGGGTGCTTTGATGAATGCTTAGAAATGTTGTCTGGTTTCACTGTACATTCATTCCCCCTCTGCCTTCCCTTCCCCTACACAGCCCTGTGCTGCCCTACAAACTCCCACTCCAGTTCTCTGCAGATGAGCACCATGCATCATCTCCAGCACAAACAATACATTAAGAGAATTATGCTTCAACCACCAACAGTCACAGAGAAGTGTCCAAGAAAGGGTCATGAAACAGTTGACAAAATTAGGACCATATCCTGCATTTAGGGGCAGATTGAGCAATAAAAACCACCTGTTCTGTGCTGATCCTTTAAGGTGAAACCCAGAGCTTCATCTCACCACGAGGGAATCATTCTCTTCTTTTCCATTTTCTATCTTTGTCAAAATGTTATCACTTTACTTGTCTATCTCTTTCCTAGGGAAATCATTCTGTGAGTTCAGGTACCTTGAGATTAGCCAGATTCTCCTCACAATCAGTTTTGTTCCTCAACCCCTCATTCCATCCAAATTCTCCTTTTCTTCAGTCACAGTCCAGCCTTTACCTTACGGACTTTCTCAGACGCTTACACAACACCCCACATTTCTACAGTTAGATTAAATGTTTTCTTATAAAGCAATGCTTTCAGTTCCCTGGAATGATTATTCCACTTGTCTCTCAGACCTTTCCTTCCTAATCAATATCCAAACACCAGGATGCCCAGGACTGTACTATGACAAGGACAACAAGTCACGAACCTAGAGAACTGAGTTCTAAAATTCCACTTTTGATTCTTTTTATATTCCTTTCTCAAAAGCTCTGCCACCTGATTTACTACTCATGAGCTGCAAACAACTTCCTTTCAGACCTGACCCTGACCACTGCCAAACAGTTTTCCTCTGACTTTCTTGATAAATCTTTAAATTGCAATAGGAACCAAAAGAGACAGGTTCTGCAGTAAGACAAAGAAGTGAGGCAGGAACCAGCCACCAAACTTGGTATGCCAAGATATTTTAATGAGGATGTGACCATCAGCCTTTGCATTCTCAAACCAGTAGATGTAAGTCAGACTGGCATGTTAGGATTTCTTTGATTGTTGGTACACAGGTGAGACCTTCCCCTTCCCTGGATTAATACAACTTCCACCATTCCTGTCCTGTGGAAACAGGAACACAACATCCAAGCTGCAGTGCTCACACCAGGACCTCTCCAAGCACCCTGTGCTTTAGTGGCATGACACAGGATCCACAGCATGCTCCAGATCAACCCACCACAAATCAGGCATCAACAAAGCACTTTTAAACAAAGCAGAGGGTGTTATCCTACCAGATCTAGAAAGCAAAGAAAAGGGAAAAGCAGAAACCACACAGTGTAGTGAGCCCCAAGGACTACAGTAAACACCCACAATAGAATTTACTCCCTGCAGCACTTGCAGGGCAGCAACAGTGCTGCATGGGCTCCTTGAGACACTTCAGACATAGAAACAACCCCTGATTTTCAGAGGGACCCTCTGCCTGGTGTCCCACCTAAGTCCACTGGGGACGACTGTGCTCAACTCAGGGTTAAAAAAAATAAACAAACATGAACCAGTAAACTCCTACTGGATTGGTGAAAGCAGATGCTTATTGGAACGACAAAAGCGAGAACCAAACACAAATTAAACTTCCTTCCTGACCACAGAGGTGGCAAAAGGACATTTCTCCAGCTTCCTCCCCACTCGGAGGATAAAATCCACAGTGACCAAGGCATCACCGCCTCCTTCCCTCCGGCAGAGAGCACTCCAGGACACAACATCACAGCTGTCCCCTGGCCCTGGCACTCTGAAAGGGCTAAACTTCTGCCTTTAGCTTTGCTCTCCAGGCAGTGGGTTGTATGGTTCAGGGGCAGAAGGCCAGAAGGCACGGGTGCCCTGAGTGCCCTGGCCCCTTGTCCGGCAAACCTTCCCGCTCAGGTTTCCACAGCGCTCTCCTAATGAGGGTGCTGCTCAGGCAGCTCTTAATGAGGAGCTAATCTGAACCACCTGTTGAGAAATCCCCAGCAGGATCAGGAGCCCATGGAGCAGTTACATCTCCAGCTCCAGCAGCAGCCAGGAGGAGAAAGGGGTCACCTGCAGCGGGCTGAGGTTTTTTCCCCCAGGCTCGCCGGCTGCCCACCCTGGCTTGAGGAACAAGCCATCAGACGTGCTGGCACCTTCCCTGGCTGCTCCCACATCCTGCTGGGGAGCATCAGCACTGTGGTGCTGGCTGGCTCCCCGTGTCCCGGGTGCCAGGAGGGCCCCCTGCTCGCTGGAAACGTTTCACTGGCCCACAGGCAGCAATTAACAGCCCTCTGCCGCCGCAGACCTGGAGCACCTGCGCTACTGATTAGCATCATTCAGGCTCCATGTGTTTCCCACTCCCCTCCTCCTCCTCAGGGATTTCTGCTGCCTGTGAACAAACACGTGTCCCTGTGCTTCCTGCACAGTGGGCTTTGCAGAGAGCAACTCTGGCCCCAAACTGACCATTGCTGGGGGCTTATTTTCCTCTCGGCAGGCTTTTATCTGCAGCACGATGAGAGGTTCTTCCTTCCTTTTATTTATCTAAAAGTTCTAAATAATTACATTTATTGCAGAGGGAACTGCACTTTCTCCTTTGTTTTGGGGGAACCCCTGACTCTGCCTCACATGGCATATTCCCTGCAGCCTAATTTCCCAGGGTTTGACAAAACACCAAGTAACTACGTTTCCATTACATCCACAGTGAGAGATTATGCCCCAACCTGATAGAATTGAGACAATTTTTTCTTCTAGAGCTAATCCTGTGCTGTCTGACTGATTGCTTAGGGTAGCAGTTGCCAGTTCAAAGACCCCCCCCATCTCCACAGCCCCGTGTCCCAGCCTGTGCTGGTGTGACTGTTAGGGGCTGTGTGGTGAACTGGATCGGAAAACTGATCTATGTTAAAAATAACCCCGACCAAAGAAAAAGGTTATATTTAACTCCAGTCATTTTCCTGGGTCTGGTTCACTGCACAGACCCTCAAGCAGCAGCAGCACTGGTGTTGCACTGATGGGGTGGGGAGGAGATGAGGGTGAGGAGGCACAGAAAGAGCCATTTGAGCCCACAAGGCTGCAGTTTGATAAGCATTTCTTTAAGCAGCCTAAATTGTGACTTCCATTTCCAGCTGACCCCCTCCTAGCCCAGCTCCATACTGCATCAGTCATTCTCTCCCTCGGCGCTATCTACACCCTCATGTGTTTGCAGCCTCACGTTTTCCCCTTGGCTGAATTTCTGTCATTTCCCTTTGTAAGCCGGTTCTTCTAGCCCTCTCATCCTTCTTCAACTTTTCTTTGAACTGCCTCGAATGTGCCAGCACTTTCATTGAAGTGGAATTCCCCAGACTGAGCACAGATTTCCATATGCAGCTGCGGCGGGGTCTGCTCGAGGCCGGTTACCTCTGCGATCCAGAGGGCAGCACCTCCCTGCTCGCCATAGAAACCCCGGGTGTCAGCCTGCCTTTGACGGGCATTACCACCCATCTCTCTTTCAGCACAGGCACTTTCAAGCGGCTCCTTCCCACTGAATAGCGATGCTGTGGTTTATTTCTTCCCCCAGGAGGCATCTGGCTCTCGCCTCCCTCCGTCGTCCTCCCCCTCGCACCCCCCCTCACCTCCTGCTTGATTGGTTTGATGGGCTGATGGTCAGACATCCACCTGGGGGAAAACTCTGTCCGCTGCAGACGCTTCTCCTGAAACAGGGTTGAGAATTGAGGGAAGGAAAAAGAGAGTGGAGGAAATTAGGGCACATTGGTGACACTGGCAGGAGAAACTCTGAGGGCTAGAAGTGACCATGAAATCCCTATTAGCTTTACAAGGGTAGCAAACAAGCAAACTGAACTCAGTCCAAGAACATCACGCTGACTGCAGAGCCTGTTTTACAAAGCCATCCAGCTTTCCAGATCTGTCCCACCTGAAAACATCCAGCTGAGGAAAATACCCTTTGGAGTTTTGGGGCTCTGACATACCAGCTCAAAGCAGACTTAGCTAGGACAGCTAAGCAGCCAGTGCCCCTTCAGAGAAACGGCAGTAAAAGTGGAATCACGGGCAGTTTGCATAGAAAAGCCAGGCTGTAAATCGCAGCTGTTCAAAAGCACAGAGATCATCCCCTGCTAGCAGGAAAGGGCCACAGAACACGGCTGAAGACAGTAACCCCTTCAGCCATCCTACCTACACTGCTGTGAAATCACCAACCAGATCCTCTAGCACTGCCACAGCACGGGGGAGAGCCCCGTCCACAAGCTCAACAGCCCCCACATCCATGCCATTTGCAGGCTGTAGGTGCAGGGAGCAGAACGGGGTGACAGGCTGCTTGGGTTTAGCTCTCCTTCACTCAGCGAGCATCCATGCTCTTGGAAGCGGTCAGAGAGAGGTAAACAGGATGTCATGTCTCCTCACCTTCTGTGCAATCATGTTGCAGATCTCCGGCAGGAAGTCTTCACTCAAGAGTTTGTAGAGCTGCCTCTCTCTAAGGGAAGTCCTCTCTCTGAAGCTCTCTGTGACCTGCCTCCACTCCTCTTCCGTCTGGCACAGCAACCACCATGTCCCACGGCCAGGCCCTTGGGACCCTTCAAAAACATGAAAGGATGTTATCTCCACAGCAGTTATGACTAACAGCTCCTCTCCATCCCTTCCCTTCTCTCCTCTGGGCTCAGGAAGAGCAAAAGGCACTGGCAATGGCCACTGTTATGGAAAACATTCCCTTTGCTATAGACCCAAAGCACTCTTCATGCACCAGAAGCACTTCTATCTCTGAGAGTGATGCCAAGAGAGAGAGGAAGTACACAGGTGAAAAAATAATGGTGGCACATGGCAACACACAGGTAGTGTGACATCCCTGTAGCAAGCCCACACTCCAGTTATTGCAGACTGGAGAAAAGAATTTAATTTGGTTTTTTGTAATGGCGGCTGTCAGCCAGAGCAGGACATAGGGAACTGCAAATGTCAGATTTAGTCTGGCAGCAGAATAAAGCCATCAAAAAATAATGTAATTTGAAATAAGCTTTTTTTTTTTTTTAAGCACTGCAAACCATTTCTGCAGTGAAAAAAATCCTCCTGCTCACTGCAAATGAAACATTTCGTTTGCAGGCACTTGAAAGAACAGAAGAGGAAGCAAAGGACAGGGTTCATCGGGCTGCCAGATGAGGGGGAAGTTCCAAAAGTTCACATCCCATCCCTGCTCAATCCAGAGTGGGATTGAAGCAGATCACCCACTGCTCTGAAGCATGTCCCAACCACCAAGACACTTTGAGAGCTGTTCCACCTTGTGTGAAACATCTGAATATTAATTGTGAAGGAAGGGCTCTCTTGCACTGTGGTTGGAACACCCACCTGGAGATGGGGAATGTGGTTCCTGCCCCACAAATGTTTACACAGAGCAGGGAAGCCTCATGGGTTCCAACTTGTATGCTTTTGCCCCAGGATGTTCTCTAAGCAAAAAAAAGGTTGTGGCCCTTTTTCTTTTCAGAGTAGGGAAAATCTTGGATCAAACACCTTTAGGCTGAGGGGTTCTCAGTTCCCTCTAGATTTTTCTAGGGCTAACCACTGGCTCCCAGAAAGAAACCAATGGTCATCCGCACCACTGGCAGATGTCATGCACCTTCTCACCACACTTTCAGGCAAATTAACAATGAAAAATACAAAGAGGTAAAAAACCTGAACCTGACTCTGGGCCCCTTGTGGATCTAAGCTGTGAGTGGCTCCAACATGCAAGCTGTCAGGTCATCCTAGGAAGACTGGAAAGCTGAAGGCTCCCTCCAGCACCTGCCCTCTGTCAGGTGCCTGGGGTGCAGTAGCAGTGGCACAGAGTTTCAGCTCTGTGAATCCACTGGGGACTGGTCACTGAGACAGCAAAAGCCCAGCCATGTGCTGGTTCTGCTGCTCTGGTTACACAAAGCCATCCCTTGCCCACCTGCAGCAGGGAGCTTACCTGCATCCTGCCCCCAAAGCTTTGCATCCTTGTTTCCCATTCCCTTGCCAGCTGCCTACAGACAACTCATTTCAATAGCAAACAGGACTAAGGCCCTGCTTTGTGCCAGCAGAAGATTACTCTGCAGCTGAAGTGACACAATTTGCTGGAAGACAATGATCTGATAAAACCCCCAGCGCCTCACGCGCATCGCTCCGGCTCTGCCGCTGGCTCCGGAGCAGCCGCAGGAGCCGCCAGGAAATCTGAAAACAAAGGGCAAAGGGAAGGAGGCATGGGAAAGACAATGCCACCCTTGCCTTTTATTGTGAGGCAACAGGCAGGCTGAGTCCCTGGGTTTTGTGGAAGCCAGTGGATACACATGTATGACAAATGAGTCCCAGCTCCCTTGAACTGACTCGCACATCATGTTGCTAACTCGCTTTTTGCCTCGTTAACCCCTCAGCTGGGTACACCCTAAGACATAGTTTACCACTCTCAGCCCCCCAATGGCCACCAGGAAGAAAAAGTGAGAGGATCAAAAAGGTTCTTCCTTCCCTGTTTTAGCATCACTGACTCCCCATCTGAAAAAACACACCTGCTAACCTGCTCTTACCTCAACCCTGGAAGACTGAGGACCATTCATAGCCTGCTTTTTTAGGTGAGCCCTTGAATTCTAGTGTATCCCAGTAGGTTAAATTTCTTCATCCCAAACCCCGCTATGATGAAATAGGAAGCCTGCAGGTGCCCAGGCTCCCAGCTGCCAGGCAGTCGGTAAAACAAACCCCTCCTTCCAAACTTGGCCCCAACCACCAGCAGAAAGACTCTCCTGAGAAAGGCTGGGTTGTCTCTCAGGCATCTCTCTGGGTTTTGGTAATTTAAGAGGCTTATTAGCTGGTGGTATCAACCCTGATACTGCAAAATCTCTTTACCATTTCTTATCGGAGTCTCGTGGATAAGCAAGTTATCTTCTGCCTTCTCCCTACCAAAAAAGAAAGAGAAGGAGTGATTCAATAAGTACATTACTTCACATCACTGAAATGCAGCTGTTTCTGAGGAGAAGAATAGGGAATGCCACAATTATTCAGTGCAGAGCAAAACCATGAAAATAAAACTTCAGAACACATGTTTGATATGTATTTTCAAATAGATATTTACCATAGGTTTGTAAAGTTTTTATAAGTGAAGGGTGCAGGATGAAATTTGGCAAGTACAGTATCTCAGTTCTAAGGGGAAGCATCCCAACATCTATATAGACTTAAGTGGCCAGGATTTCTGGCTTCAAGCTACACAGTGAAAGTATTCCTTATCAGGAGCAAATTCCCTAGCACTGCATGGTGGAACTGCATTTGAAGTGAGGTGGTTGGAAGAGTGATGCCCAGTGTTTCACCAAACTTCCAGCTCAGTCAGAATTTGCTTTGGAGAGTGATCAAAGCATCCACCGAGTCTGAGCTTGCTTCACTTCTGAGTTGCATTGAAATTATGGCTGCATGGTATATACATACTTATTGGGGGAACCCCAGAAATACATTATACTTCCCTCTGGGAACGTACGTATTTTATGTCTGTTGCAGGAAGAACCCTTCCATACCTCAGCAAATTTTCCTCCAGTAGTTTTTTCCGCTTTGGAGGCCGCCCTCGTCTCTTGCCTGTTTTCCCAGGAACATTTGGGGTGTTTGTCTGCTCCCCACATCCCCTGAAAAACGGCAAAACCACCATGAAATATCTGCCAAGCGAGGGAACCAAGGCTGGCAGGATGGGAGAAGGGCACGGAAATCGGGACAGCTGCTCAGAACCCAACCAAAGGAGGGATTAAATCAGAGCAGCAACAGGACGGGGAGGGGAGAGGAGGGATTCCCGCTGGCTGGGAGCCTGATCTGGGAGCCGCCGGCACGGCACGGAACCCGGTGCGGGGCAGACAGGCAGGAATGCGGTGGGGCAGGCAGCATCGCTCCCACAGCAGGCTCTGCCGGTGCCACAAAGGCTGCATGCAGGCTGCCTGCGACACAATGCACGGCTCCCAGTCTGCTTGGCAACTCCGGGCCCGCCCGCGCTGCCCCGCGCCAGGCCCCGCTCCCCCCGGCACAACAGCAGTCGGGCGGCTCCCCTCCAGCCGGGCTGGCTGCACCCAGACACGGGAGGGGGTTGTTGTGAGTGGGCTGTTACCTGTCTGGAGCCAACTCTCCGTTGGTTTTGCCCTGCACCGGGTCCTCCTTGTACATCCTGGTGCCGTAGAAGTACCAGTACAGGGCGCCGCTGCTGTCCTCGCCCAGCGGCTCCACGCGGAGGCTGTCGGCGTCCAAGCCCTGCGCCCACCGGGAGCCCCCCGCCAGACGGTGACAAGTTGAAAAGCGGCCACATTGTCACACAAGACATGATGACACCCCTCCCGTAAACACCTCCCTCCCTCCCACCATGCCACAGCAGCAGTACAGCTGCTCCTCCTGGCCGAGCTCTGGGAAAATGTTACTCCAGGGGGAAGGCGACGTTCGCTCTCTGTCCAGGGAGGGATTTAGATTGGCATCTCTAATTTGAATGGCCTCTCTCGTTTTAACATTTCATCTCTGGTGCTCCTGACAGGGAAGGTCTAATTAGTGCTGGCGACAGTCATGCACAGCCCTGAGAAGCTCCCTGCCCCCCTCCCCTCCTCTACCCTCCCCCAGTATACTTCATCCCCATCCTTTCATCTCACAGCATCCCTCAGCAAGGCAGCAGTCTCAGCTCTCACAGCCCTGCCATTCCCATTAAAGCATCTCCAAATTCCCTCTTTGCAGAAAGAGCAGCCAAAGAAGCCAATTTCCTTAGTGACTCCCATGTCATGAATACATCCACACAGGACAAGGGCTCAAGCCAGTGCAAGGCAGAGGAAGGCAAAGGGAACTACTGACACACTGTGACCCTTTCTCATCACAGGGAGATTCTGATCCATCCTATCCCCTGTGGCCGCAGTTTCCCTCATCCCTGCTGCCCAAAGCACCTTGAGGAGGTCGAAGACATCGTCGGCATCGAGGCGATAGTCGCAGAGGCGGTGCAGGATCTCCACCCGCGTGCGCAGGGGCAGCTCCTGGAAAGTGCACTCCCGCAGAGGGTTGGGCTTCCCTTCCTCCAGCTCCCACCGGTAGTTGATGATGTCCTCCAGGTAGCTGTGAAACGTCTGGGATCTAACCAAGGAAGAAAAAGTCACACACACTCACTGGAGTTTGCTGTGTCCAGAAACGCCTGGTGCGCCAAGCAACTGCAACAAACACAACGCAGAGACGGAGGGCACCTGAAGGAAAACTGGCAGCCGTGGTTGGGTGCAGCTCTGTCATTCACATTCCCAAAATGCAGCAATCTCATGCAACACCACGGGATGTCATGTTATACAGACAGCTTTTTATACACAGATTGTTATTTCTTTCTAAGCAGAATGAGCCAAGCGTGGTAGCAACTCACCCCCTTTCTATCCCAATGGGCAGTGCCTTGTGCTAGCACCAACTGCCACCCTTCACTAAAATGGGATGCAGCAAAATTTATCAGTCTGGTCCCCTTCCAACTCTTCCCATTTGATGTGGAGACCATTTTCTTCAGATTTCCCTTTGCCCCTCACATCTGTCATTGCCAAGCCCTGCTCCTCTCTACTTCTTTAGAAGTTTTCCATGCCCTGGTTCAGTGACCTGAGACTTTGCATGGGTGATCGCTTCCTCCCTACTTTGCTGCTGCATGCTTCTCATATTCCTGTCGTGGTCCCTGGTCTCCTCTCCCTCCATCCTCCCAAAGGTGCTGCCACTTTCTGCCTGCTCTTGCACTGGTGGCTCTGGCAGGACATCAGCACAGCCCACCTCACAGACATGGCTTGGACACTGCCACACAGCAAGGCTCATCCCCAACAGGAGTGCACCTCCCAAAAAGGAGTCAGTACAGAGGATTCCCCCTCTTCATAAACATTACTATTAAAATGATCTTTCTCATTTTCTGGCTGAGTCCTACTTTCACTGCCAGCAGTTTATCATAAAACCCAAGGAAACAGATATTTCTTACCCTCATCTAGCACTGAGAGTGAATGTTCCCATCTGACACGTATAAGACCACTGATGGAGCTTAAGGCTGAAAGAACTTCTGTCTGTATTTCAGTGACACTTAAACCTTTATTCTGAATGCTCAAAATTTCAGGGGAAGGAATGAAAAGGGGCCATGTCCCTAAATATAAAACTTTCTGAAGATCTGTCCGTATGACTTTGAGTCCTGAGAGTTGCCAGGCTCGCTCAGCCTGCTTGAGTTGTGTACCCTGAGCACAGTAAAAGGGGACCCCCCCCATGCCCCAGCCATTCTTGCACACACGGGAAGTCCATATGCCAGCAAGAACACCACTGGGTACACATTCCCACCAGCTCTCAAAAAGGCAGGCTCCACTTGATAGGTTTTTGGCACAAGCAGATTACTCTATATGATTAATGGAACGGCGCCAGCACTACAGAATTGCATTTCCCTGAGAAATTGCTAACTTCTACAAAAGCTATTATATTTTAACAAAGAGGTGGAGGAGTGTGATCCAGCTGAAGAAAGATCATTAAAAGTCAACAAGAAGTTAGCTATTAGACAGGGGTCTCCACACATTTGGTAAAGACCAGACTTCTTTGCAAGGACCATGACTGGACAGTGACTGCGAGAATGAAGGAACAGATGCCTCAAGCCATGTCCACCTGGCAGCATTTCCCTTCCTCCTTGGGTAGAGAGAAGTGCAGATCACCCTGCAGATCCCTCCTCACCAGCCTGCTTCTCTCTGACGTCAAATGCAAGCTGACCTCCCAGATATTTCTCCTCTCACTGCACCACTGTTACCAGCCCTCTGGTTGTATTTAACAAGACACTTGAGTGTACCTGGACCTAGTGCCCTCTGCAACCTGGAGTTTGCTCCATCTGCATGACACAACCAAAGCATCAGTGTTCCCAAGTATCTTTGTTTCACTAATATCAGCAATCAGACAAATAGAACTTGAAACAGCCCCCTATGCTGACAAAGTTCACTCAGAAAGGGAGGACTGACATTTTATGAAATGCCTCAGAACTGCGTAGTTAGTTAGTTACTACTCAAGTAGTTAGTAATTTTAGGGTGAAAACTACAGCACACATCCCTTTTTAAAGTGAGATATTCAGTACACAGTACACCTACCTGAAGTAGCTTTGAATTCCTGCATTGTCTTTCTCAAATACCCCAAGACCTAACTTCCAGCAAGGACTTCGATTTGGGAAAGAGGGCAGTAATAAATATCTGACATTTAAGATATATGATCAAATACCACTCTCACATACTTTTTAAGAGTGGTATTTGATCACGTATCTTAAATGTCAGATATTTACAGAAGTCATTAAATTAAAACAAAAAAAAGAAAAAAGCAAGCAAGCAAGGCAGTTTTGATTGTCTTCCAGAACAGAAATAGTGACGAGAACATCTTTTCCTGAAAGCAGTAAAGCATCACCTGTATGTGGATGCTTAGCCCAGAAGAAGTAGTCAAACAATTGTGAGGTCTCAGAGAGCATTCAAGTTTCAGCCCCACAAGTTCAGATCTTCAACTCTGCCAGAGCTCAAGGCAGAAGATTATTTCTTAAAATCTGATACAGAGGTTCTGGCTATTTCCAATAAAATGGACTGAAAAAGCTGTTTCCCTAGGATCCTACATAACTAGTGGATGAACAATTGCCAGAAAAAACCCACAAAAGTAGAAGGGTTTTATCTACTCCTATTTTTTTTTTCTTACCTAAAAAAAAGCAGGAAGGCATGGATCAGACAGATACTTTTACCACTTGCATGAGTTCATTTATCTCGCTCTATCATTTTGGCCGCTCTCAAAGAAAACTGATCCAGGAAGCTGTTTAATTCCAGAAGATCATTTGAAATCTTTGCCTATGTAACTCTCCTTCCCCCTAGGGACTGGCTCTGTTGATTTAACCAATTTGGTTTTGGTTTGACTTTCACATAAGTGGCTAACACTAGAAATTTCCGCCATCCACCCGGTGTTCAGTGCATTACAAGCTCTGTTCTTCGGAATACTTTTGAGTTCCTACCCCCATCAATTCTCAAAGACAGCTACTGTGCATTTGTCGCTTTGAATAAGGATAGAAATGAGAACCAGAGATGGGAAACAGATGTCTCAAGGCATTCCCAATCACTCTCAATCTTACCCAATTTATATTTTCCCTCTTAATAGGAACCGACCTCTTTTCTCCAGACAAATGTAGGGTGCTCATCTTCACCCTGTCTGCCACATCCACAGTTAGTTCCACTTATCCCATCTCTCATATTTCCCTTTGAAAGTTTCTGAAACAGCTCTCTTGGTTTGGGAGAAGAAAATCTGCAGAGAGGACAGCAATCTATGAGAACCCTGCCCTTGGGGTTCTTCCCTGCGCAAAGCAGAAATGCCCAAGAATAACTGTTGAGAATTACCTGTAAAATTCAAACCCAAGAATCAGAGAGACTGGATCCAGGAATGGAATTACCTGGATACAGTCTGTTAAATACCCTGTTTTCAAGCTCAGTAGTAGGACAGCAATACACTTGCAAGTCCTACTGTGGAGACAGTGTTAGGTCAGTCTTGTCCTTTTCTCTACAAACTGGAGCATTCCCAAGGAGGTCGAACTGGTACATGGGCACATTCTGTCTCAGGGCACGTATCCAAAGGAAGACCAACCCTCTTCCAAAAGTAAACTGGGAGCCTCAGAAACAATTTACGAGAAAAGTGTGAGACCACGGGCCACGACTCTCACCACATCTCAACCACTTCCTGATGTACAGCACAGGCAGCTTCCACACAGCTCACTAACCAAGGAAAAGTACTACAGAAATCAGCTGTAACAGATCAGAAAAGGTACCTCGAAGAACTCTGCAACTCTAAAACTTCCTCCATGCCAACGTGACTAGCACCATTAATATTTCATAAAACTGAGATAAACTTTCCCTCACCTGTCAAAACATTCCTTCCTTTGCAGTTGTCACCCAATGTACAAAGCAATTTGGATAGCTGTGGTGGGGCAGTGGTGGAATGGTACATACATATCTATGTGGTATATCCCACATGGATGCAGATGATTTTTCAAGAGCCCAGTGAAATTCTTAGTCTTATCCTTGGCTACACCCTGAAACCACAGGGCTGTTGTCAGAGGTCCCTATCTTTTTATGCAAAGATTAGAAAGGAGGTCAAAGCTGAATTGCAACTGTGGTTGAAAGTTTTAATCGTATGTTGCATATACAAAGGGAAATCTGGGGCACAGGGAAGGACACAACCTAGCACATCTGTGTCAAAGGGGAGGAACAGCCTCAGACAATCCACAAGAGGTACCACTGAGGCTGCAGCTCAAGTTGCCTGTGATCTTTAGCAGCAGCTGCAAAAAAATCAGGGCATAAAGGAGATGGAGCAAGTTGAGGGAGGGGCTCCTCTCCACCATGGGTATCAGAGCCCAGAGCAGCCAGAGAAATGAGGCACCCCTGACAGCTCAGTGCCGCAGCCCGGCCATCTGCTGCCCGGCTGCCTCCCAAAGAGGGAGCTTGAGCTTTCTCTGAGCTCCACCAGAGGGGAGCTGAGGCCTCCTCCCCCCGCCTGGCCATCCCAGTGTTTTCCCCTGCTCAAAGGAGAGGCACCCTTCCATCCCTTTCAACGCATGGGGTCATGCTCTGCTGTCAGAAAGAAGCAGCTTGGTCACCGTGCCTGGCTTCCTAGAGGGGCTCCTTTGGAGAATCCCACAGAGCTGACAGGATACATGGAAAAATTTGGTTGGAGCTTCTGGTTTGCACTCTTGGCAGGGACAGCTGCAGCTAGAGACCCCAGCCCCACAGCTCCCCGTAGGAGCAAACTCAATGTGAAATTCTTTCTGAGAAAATTGGGGCTGAATTATGTATACAGGCACACATGCTTATTTTTTTTTATCCTTATGCCCAAAGGAAGCAGAGTCACTTGTGCTTTTAGTTTTAAAAGACTCCAAAGTAAATCAAATCTTGGCTGGAAAACTGTAAACAAAATCAAGCCAAACAAACAAAAGCTAAACCAAACACTAATTCAGTAAGAGAGTCCCCGTGTCAATCTGTGCTTCCTGCAGGCAGCATGCCATGGCCCAAGTGTGGAATTACTGTCACAGCACATTGCCCTAACTGGTCTACTGCTGCCAATTTTTTACAAGCCCTCCCCCACACACATCTCTGAAAAAACCCCCTAAAACCCACTCCTCACAAAATCTCTGGTCCTATGGGAGCAAATATTGGATTAAAGGAAACATTAGGGTAAGGAGTTGAAATATCAGAGACAAAAATTTACCAACGATGTTTGGACACTGCTGGCACACACAAATAAGCCTTCTGAAAGTTTAGATGCCAAATAATTGCCTGGACCCACTAGCCAGAATATCTATCATGTTGACAGTGTTTTAAGTCTCTTGTTTCATTTAATTTACAAAATGCAATGGAAGAGTAAATACTGGCATGCTCTTGAGCTAAAACTGCTGGGAAAAAGGCAAGTCTGACCTGCATCTAATCCCACACAGTATATTGTTCTTGAGATTAACAGCAAGAACCCTGACAAAACCAGAGGATGACAGAGAGCAGGAACAACAACAGACCTCTTCCAGCTCCTGTCCAAGAGTTGTATGTGGGAGGAACATGGACAACTAGACTGGGAGAGCTCAGCCTTTCCACCAAAGACCATCTAAAGGTAAATGTAATTACTCTTGAAGTTCCTATTACAGAGTCAGCCAGTAAGGGAAATAATAGATGTGATACTTCTGTCCAGTAAAGGCTTTAAAAGCTGAAAAAGACTTGGATACATTCAGTCATGCAGCACAAGTGTTGCTTTTAGGAGGTTCTCAGTACTAAATGAAAAAAGACTTCTTGGGCATCTAATTCACAGCACACAAGAGAACTGGCTTTGCCTCTGTGATCTCTCTAGTTAAGAGACAACAACAAAAATCTAGGTCTTATCAGAACAGACGTTTTATAATGGAATTAATTTTATGGACTGAAGATATTTCACCTTATGGGCTGGCACCTTTTAAGTTCTGAATTGGCAAAAAGGCACCAGCTTGGTGTTGGGAGTCACTCAGGTGTTAATGAGAGCATTAACTGGCAGATGGCATTCAAGATATTTCTCGCCTCTCCAATGAAGACAGCTTCTTTGCTACAGCAGAGATCAGGAAAGCTTAATTCTTAACAAGCATGCAATGCTTTGGCACAAAGGCTAGCCCTCTGGAAGGTAATGGGAAGGATTCAGGGTTTGCTGGGATGACCTCAGTCAAACATCATTAAGAGGGTCAGGAGAAGCAAAGCCTATTTCAGAAGAAAAAAAAAAAATAATGTAAGGGCTCCCATGATCAATCTATCGTGGCTTGTCAGAAAGAGAAAGCTGAGGCTGACCTTAGAAGCAATATGAGTTACTACTACCAGCCTGACCTTGAGCTCTCATGTAACAATGGAGACCTTTTTTTTTACTGTATTAATGAGCTTTCTTATCTGAGGTGGGGGAGGAAGCTTTATGGACCAGCTTGTACTTCACCTTCAATTTACCCTACTGAGAAACTAACCCAAGTGTGATGCAGGGGGACAGAGCTACAACCCCATCCCTCAGGGGGAGAAGAGGGAGGTTGGAGAGGAATCCTTCCAAGCCCTGTGTGTGCAGCTGGCTCAGGAGTCCAGGCCAACAAGGAGCACATATTGCTCAGACCATGGGCCAACTTGTCATCAGGGTGACCAAACTGCCTGAGGCCCGAGGGGAAGGAGCACCCTCCTAAGAGTGTCTGCACAGAACACTTCCCTGCAGCACAGCAAAATGAACAAGAAGCTGGAGATCCAGGAATCATGACCTCAGGCTTTAACAGCCACATTAAGCAGTGCCACTAGCTGCACCACTGATGGGGACAGACTTCAAAAATTCCAGCCAAGGATGGTCTAGAGGGAACAGTAACTCCACACCACACTTGTGACAGACCTAGGCAAGGTCTGACCCTGGCAGAGCTCTTATGATGAAGGAAACAAACACTCAGACACATCCTGCTTTTCAGTGCCTGTTTTGAATCATGCCTGGAGAAAAGCTGCTGGCCTACTAGTGGCTGTGACCAAGAGGACTACAGCTGACATTAAGGACCCTGAATGAGATCACAAAGTAGGGGGGGAAAAAAAAAAATCAAACTACATGGATCAGACCTCCAGAGTGAAGTTTCTCCTCCCAGAGTTGTAAAGACAGCAGAGATTGCTGGAGCACAAGACCATCATAAGGCATGCACAGGTCTGCCTTCAGTCCTCCATGGCAAGCTAGAACTAGTTTTTTGAACGCAGACATTGCCCAAACCTCAGAAATTCTGTGGCTTACCTGTGTGGCCATTATGTAAAGGAAGAGAAAGACATCTGAAGAGTTAAGCAGGTGGATGGCACCGGGCTCTGCACACAAGGACATTTGTCTTCACCATTGCTGACCATGGGAATACAACCTTTCTACATTACAACTATTGTTTTGTTTCAAAACAGAGGGACAAAAGATTATCTAGTTAGCAAATGTTAAGTAGCTGCAGCCCTTCTCTAAAACAGTCTGGCCTAACTCCTGGATTTGGCAATCTGAAATGCAAGCAATTGGAGGCTTCCACATCCATGAAAGATACACCCACGTCTTCCACAAAAGTGAAAGACAGCAGATTTCAGCACCCCAGCAATTCCTGTTCCCTGCTCCTCATTTACCCATCCCATAACTCACTTCCAGAACTCAAATGTGGCAGAGAGCAGAGACCACCTCGAGGATATGCCGAAGACATGTTCAGAGAAGACATCAGGGCTCTGGACCTTTCCTCCAACATGGTTACACTAAACTAGGACAGAAGGTTCACCAGCAGAAGGGTGGTACAATCCTGCTACAGCACAAAGTAGGGGGGGATTGGATCTAATTTACATGGTTGGATTTACATGGTGGACTTCCCACCTGAACTCCAAAAGTGCTCTTCTTCAGGAGAGGGGGAAAAATCATCTATGAAAACCCATGGCTGTCAGCAGCCACAAGAACACTCCTACTCCTTGTCTTCCTCCATCTTCCTGCAGTCAAACCTGGGGAGGCTGGAAGGGGAGCTGGCAGACATGCTGCATCCCACAGAGAAGCAGAATAGGAACAGCTCTGGAGCGAGGCAGTGTCTCTGGGGAGGCAGGGAGAATGGAGAGCTGATGTGGGCTGTCTGCTCTAATAAGGGATCACACCACAGGAGCATGTGCTGGCTTGACAGAAGCAAGTGCAGCCACTTAACCTGGCTATGACAGCTGAAGTGGGAGCGTTGCTCTGCTACCCCCCAAAAAAGGGGAGTATGAAGGGAGAGGGGAAGGCACGAGGTGACCACAGCTGCCCACCCTTCAGGAACATTCCAGGTCTGCTTGTCCAGATTTCTCACCCCAGTCACAGCCTGAGCAACTGTGGAAGTTTCCAGCTTGGGCTCCTTAGCATTACATTAGACCACACTCAGCAAATCTTAAACTAGATGGAGATGCCCTTTTACCTCCCCTGGAGCTGGTATGTACTGCCTCCACCCCTTTTCCCTCACAGCAAGGACAGGAGGCAGCGAGTCCACTCCTCCAGAGGAGGAACTGAAGCCATCTCACAGAGCAGTGTGGCAAAAGGGCACGCTCTGATCTTCCCCAGCTGCCTGTGGCCCACGCTTCTCCAGTGATTTGGCTCTTATCTAGCAACAACCCTATGAACCACACAGCTGCTGGGGGTGCCTTGTTTGTTATTTTGCTGAGAAAAGGCAGAAAAGCAGCAGAGATAGCAGCACAGATACAGCACTATCCTGCATTGGTCTCCTCTGGAAAGGCTCTTTCCTTAGGCTGGCAAATGCCAGGGACAGGCAGGAGTGCTGAGATAAGTGTCTATTTGATCTTTTTTCCCCCATTCACCCTGGATTTTTTTCACTGCTTTATGTTCACAAAACGCCAAGGCAGCTAATCAGTGCTCTGTGACCCCTGTTAATTGGGCTGTGTGAGAGAAAGGCAGCACTGGCAGGAGAAATCACACATACCTGTTACTTTGAACCGTCCTGTCATATTCCCTCTCCCTGCTTGCAGGAGCTCCAAGCACCCTTCTGTGAACCAGGGCTGCTCTGTTTTCATCACCATCCCCAGGATCAGCAGGAGAGGCCACAAGAGTTTCATGCCCTGGCCCTGCCTCTAACACCTCAAAGTACAGGGAGGCAACAAAGAGGCACATTGTTGTTTCCCCTTCCGTGTGAGAAGGTGAAAGTAATTTCATGTGAAGGAAACACCACCTGAAGGCACTGATGGCCCTTCTTTCACCTATGCCCAGCTGCTCCTCACTGCCCTTATCCGCCTGGCTGTTTTCTCCCCACCACAACACGAGGAAGGAGTGAGTGAGCAGATGCCCAGCATCCATCTCCCCGTCCCAAGAGACCAGCGTGGCCAAGTGAGCCAGGGAAAGAGAGAGATTGGTGTGAAGATGTGAAACATTGGAGGGAAAAGGGGTTGGGTTTGCCAAGCCTGGTGGATTATGCAGTTCTTGGAGGATGAGTAATACACATATTGTTAACTAGATGCATGCTGGGTGCAGGGGTCTGCATATGTTTTTTTAGGTAGGAGCAAGGGCTGCTTCTGTGTTTTTGTTGCTTGATTAGGGAAAGGAAGAAATAGGAATATGAGTATCACTGAATCCAGAGCAGCCAGAAATATCCCAAACAACACTTGAAGGTACATGGTACCACAGGAAGAGAAAATCCTGGGGGCAAAGGGGATAAGCAGGAGGATACATACACTGCCCAGACACATCCAGGGAATATTAATGGGACTAAAATAAAACTGATTTGTCTTTCAATGCGAGCTCAACCCCTCCTTCAAACTCAGTGATTCTCTGCACAGTCTCCATCAAGGGATGACTCGTGCTCTCAATACATGCAGGGTTTTGGACAGAGAAGCAGGAACTCCATCCCCCACTCCTGATGCTGCAATTTGAGTGAAAACCAATAATGACAAATCAATGAGTTGGATAACTGGATTAAAACAGGGAAAAGAACTCTGCTAAAAGATCATGAAACATCACTATGTTGAGCAAACTGTATTGCCATATATAATTTGTGAAAACATGAATTAATGTAGCATTAGACAAACAGAGAGGATTATTTACCTTGAATGCATAGAAAGAAGAGAATCTGAGGCAGTTTTAAAAACTGTCTTGTCCCTTAATTACATCTGCATAAATGCAATAAATTAAGAGTGATGTTGCAATTTTCCATGGGCATTGTTGTTTTTGACTCAGGGTTTAAACACACCTGCCCAGCTTTGCTGACACACTAACCCCACAGATACCCCGTACTTCACAGTTTATTCAATTTTACCTTTAGGGTACTACCCTAAAAGCATTAGTCAAAGGGTGCAGTAACAAATCAGTTGCATTCAATGTGATATACAGCCCATGAAAGCAGCAAGGGTAGCTTTAAACTCCAAGAGGGAAACAGCTCCATAATCAGTCACTGACATGCATTTTCAACCATCGTGTTGAAACTTGCACTACAGCTCCAGCATGGAGGAAGGCTTGGAAACAGAGACCTCAGTTCCTTGAGATACAGCTGAAATTATAAAATACTGTGCATCTGGAAATCCATAGGAACTTCCAGAAAACTCCTGGTGAGAAGGTTGGTCAGATTCCAATGTCTGTCAAGAAATAAGAGGTTTCTGCAACCAAAGAGGAGACAAGCTGAGTGTCCCCAGAAAGGTCAGCTACTCTTTTCCTGCCTTGAGGAAGCTGTTGAGCCAAGGGAGCCCATGAAAGAGGCAATATCAATTATGAACACTTTCCCCTGCAAGGGAAGCACAGCAGCTACTAGAACAGGGTGGTACCAGTTCTGATATCATCACATTTTATGTCTGAGGTGCAAAGGGACCAAGGGAAGAAGTTATCTCACACCATCACCTATTTGATAATTTAATAAATTATAATTTATCATAATTTTAATTGATAAATTAACAACAGAACTGAAAATTCCTATTACACCTAAGAAGCTTTGCTGTGAACTGTACAAGAACACACAAGGAAGAAGTCCAAGTGTAGGCCATCTCCTGCCATGTGATGACATTGATCTTGGCTGGGGAGGGCCAGGAAAAATGGCTTTCATTAAGCAATTAATTCCCTGGCATGCTAGTGAATAGGCTTGGAGAGCTGAGGAGAGCTGGAGCCCACCACTTCCCTATCCAACGAGATCTATCACCACGGCTACACTGGGAATATGAACTTTTCCCTCACAGGATGTTCAGAACAAGAAACAAGAACCTCCCAAGACCCTGATGTACAGAGAACTCTGTCATGTTCAAAATCAGAAAGTGAGTGGCAGAGACCAGTGGCCATGGCAGAATGGCAGGAGGCAGAAGAGAGGTCCTGAGCCTCAGAGCCAACACCAGGCTGTGAGCTAAAGGCACAGGACAAACACTGGTACTAAAGGATGGGAAGATAATGGCAAAGGGATGTTTTCATGATAAGTTCTGATGTCCATGGTGCTGGTGCACAAGACAGAGGTGCAGAGTAAGACTGAAGGAACAATGCTCTGACTTGTGGAGCACAGCTGGTCCCCTGGTGAAGAAGCTTAAGATCATCAAGAGAAGGTTAAGCCATGCTGATGCCAAACTGGAGATTTTACAGGCACATCAGCAGGCTGGGTAACACCAACAGACTTAACAGTATCAGTAAATGATGCCATTTGCTGGATGTGACAAAACAAAGAACCTGGGTTCTCCACAGAGCAGTACAGTAAATCCAAGGCAGCAGTTCCTAGGGTCAGTTTTAGAGCTCAAAAAGCAATTCCTGGGCCTGAACACAAAACTGTCTGACCTGGACATTTCTATAAAAAACTTAGCAAAGCGAGATACCTTTCTCCCTAACAGGAAGGCAGATTTTTGTCAGCCTTGTAAAGAAAGTCAAAGGCAGGAAGGTCCCCTGGCAGCATGAAATGCTGAATCTGAAAGGCCCTGGTCAGCAGGTGAACACCCTCCAGTCCTCACATGGATGGATGCCTCCCAGCACCCCTCAGGAATTCGGAGTGCTGCATTCTTTTCTCTTCCCATTTCTTCCCCAAGGCTTATCAGACGCTGAGGATGGGAAGCCCTCATAGGCATAATGATCACACAGCCAGGACAGCCCGGGGGCTTCTGCATTGCCCCTGTGTCAAGTACCTTGGGCTTTGAATAACAAAGGGCAATCTCCTGAAGGATCAATACGGAAAAAACAAAAAGAACCAGTGTCAGAACCATTAACTAACCCAAGAACTAGTTACAGGTTGTTTGATAGGGGGAAAAAAAA